>PVHP010021023.1:0-29899 GCA_004024765.1 Zapus hudsonius | reverse complement strand
GGGGGGGGGGGGGCAGAGAAACTACAGAATACATTCTTCTGCCAAAAACTGAAGGTGGAGATTTGTAACTCCAGCAGAGAAACAGGAGAGATCCAGGGCTTCTGGCAACCACCGCTCCACATGGGAGGAGCTACACTGCTCAGACCTGCCTGATTTGGCGAGAGGATTCTTTACTCACACCAACCCCACAAAGTCAAAACCTGAAGAAGTGGCTGGAGAGATAGCTTAGCAGTTATGGCATTTGCCTGCAAAGCAGGACTGGAGTTCAATTACCCAGTACTCACGTAGAGCCAGATGCTGGAGGCCCTGGCATGCCCATTCTCTCTATATATCTGCCTCTTTCTCTCACTCTCTCAAATGAATAAAAAAATAAAAAATAAAAATAATGGAAGAAGACAGCTGGGACCAGCCAGGCAGCCCTGGAAGGAGAAGATACCAGTGAGCACCCCTGCAGCAGCTTCGGGTGCCCTCCCCTCCTCCACCACCATCGCCTGGAGCTACTGGAGACCTGGGAAATCCCAGGGACCAGAGCATCTGAAATCCACACACCCAGCCAGCCTCATACTAGGCTGGGTGAGACCTGAGACTATCCCAAGAGGTAACAGGACCATCTAGAGTTGATGGTATACCTTTGGTCAGCGTGGCCATTCTTAAATAAGTTGGGTTTCCTGTTGATTTATAGGGCCTTGTCTTTTTCTTCTGTCTTTCTTGGGGGCAGGGGCTCACTAGATCCCAGGCTGACCTGGAACACAGCCAAGAATCTCAGCCTCCCAGTCAATAGGATTAAGGATGGGAGTTAACACACACCCTAAGGAATTTTGGCTTTGTTAAGATCACCTGTTTAATCCTGCTCTTGCATAAATACTCTGTGCTGGTCTTGTTTTGGTGTGTATATCAAACATTTGCATATTAGAACTGTATTTTGCTCCACCCAGCCTACTAGAATATTCACATAGAAGGCAGCTACCATTCATTGGGTCCCATCTGTGGTCACCCTGGGAGTAATATAAGAGCCATACCTGGCACATTGCCTCCCTGAGGATATATAACTTCTGATCTACATGTCTAAGAATCAGCAGATAATTAGGAAAGCCCAGAGAATACAGGCTTGGTACTTAAGACCTAGTCAAAAGCATAAGGTGGGGGAGGTCATGAGCCCTAGGGGCCTGTTGTTGTCTGGCTAAATGCATATATTATGCCCACTAAACTGCCTTTTATGAGCACTTTTTTTTCTTTGCATACCCATATAATAATGCTACTCTCACTTTTGGCTAGAGAACCTTCTCATTTCATATAGTAGTGACCACAGGGATAACTCAAAAGACACCATAGTGCTGAGAAGAAATGACAGTGTTCAAGACTGGGACATCTCTATCACACCTCCTGAGGCTCAGGGTCTATTGCAGAAAAGGTGGCAGAAAGATTGTAAGAGCCAAAGGAAGGGTAGGACTGCTCACAGTGCAATCTTCCAGACACAAAATGACCTTGATATTCATGACTTCACAGTGCCCAACACTACCTACACAAGACCTCCATAATGGGAGGAAAAGATTATATCGAAATGGAGACTAATTTAGAGGGGTAGGGATATGATGGAGGGTGGATTTGAGAGGGGGAAGATAGGGGTGGGGAGGGAATTATCATGGTTTATTGCCTATAATTATGGAAGCTGTCAATAAAAAGTTTAAAAAAAAACAATGTAGCTTATTGCCAAAGCTCTTGGTTGCCTACCAGACTAGATGGTAAGATCTTATTGCAGAAGACTCCATATGCATCAGTTGCAGGACATTGGAAAATCAAGCTGTAACTAAGCTGGAGGCCTCCTTCCTCCTGGCTAGTTGGCATAGTGCTGGAAAAGTGCTGGGTGAGAAGATTCATCAACACTTATCCAACTGTGGATCATGCTGCATGCTATGTAACCAGTCAGCCACGTGGTGCCACATTGAAAGAGTGGTAAGGAACTGCTCTCTGCTTGGATCTGAGGTCTGCTTCATGCCTGATACCCAAAACTGAGTTAAAAGCCTATGGCTAGGAAGGTGTTAGACGCTTTGGGGGAGAAGCTACTACTTAATCCTGTCAACAGGAAGGCTGAGATTCCTGGTCAGTTATGGGTTCCAGGTCAGCCTAGGCCCAGTGAGACCTTGCTCCCAAGAAAGACAAAAGAAAATGGGCACATGCCTTTAATCCCAGCACTCAGGAGGCAGAGGTAGGAGGATCACCATGAGTTCAAGGCCACCCTGAGACTACATAGTGAATTCCAGGTCAGCCTGGGCTAGAGTGAGACCTTATCTCAAAAAGGGGGGGGGGGTAAAGAAATATCAAACACAATAAAGTCAACCCCCAAAACACAACTTATTTAAAAACAGCAAAGCCTACGAAAAGTACATCAGTGTTTTTGTCCAAGTGGCTAGGTTTGACTTCTGTTCCTCCCTGGGGTTATTTAGTAACCTGCCTTGACATGGAAGGTGAAGGCTTTGGGGCAGGAATTGCCCCAGTGTAAGGAGACCCAGTTACTTTTTGGGGTGGCTTCCAGTACCTGAGTGCCTAACTGGTTCCCTTTGTCTCACTGTGGATGTGGCTAGAATGGTTAGGAAGGTAGATCTGCTCTTCAAATCAGCTGTGCTGGATGCTGTGTGTGTGTGAGGATAGCTCTGAAACCTTGGAATAGATCTCCAGTGGTTCCCCATAATGGCAATTGGGGCAGGAGGGGCTGGCTGTGCAGTGCCTGAAGTTGTTCATGGATCCCTTTGCCTTCTTCAGGGTTTTTTTGTTTGTTTGTTTGTTTGTTTTTTTGGTTTTTCGAGGTAGGGTCTCACTCTAGCTAGGCTGACCTGGAATTCACTCTGTAGTCTCAGGGTGGCCTCGAACTCAGGGCGATCCTCCTCCCTCTGCCTCCCGAGTGCTGGGATTAAAGGCATGCGCCACCACACCCGGCTCTTCTTCAGGTTTTTTACTTTTCCAGGTTGGAGCCTATAAGTGGAGAACCCTCTCACGGTGGTTCTGCTCTTGCTGGCTCAGGCAGGGCCAGTGGGTAGTTCTTCCAACTCTGGTTTGTTGTGTGGTTGCTAGAGGCTCTCTACTGGGGAGACTCTAATCTCATCAAAGTGCTGAGAATCAGTGAAGGTTTGAGTTCTCAGGGCTAAATGAGACATCTTTATCTCACTCCAAATTCAGGGAACTTTATGGATGGGAGAGAGGTGGAATGTAAGAGCCAATAAATGGCACGTGCCTTTAGTTCCAGCACTTGGGAGACAGAGGTAGGATTGCTGTGCATTCAAGGCCACCCTGAGACTACATAATGAATTCCTTCCAGGTCAACCTAGGCTAGAGCAAGACCCTACCTCGAAAAACCAAAAAAAAAAAAAAAAAAAAAAAAAACAAAACCAAAACAAAAATCCTGAGGGTCTAAGAAAGAACTTGTCCTCCAATTAGGACATTCATCCTGAACAGCCTAAATCTAGGTTGGTTTTCCTATTACATCTCAAACAGGAGTAGTGTAATGATTTAAAACCCATACCATCATTGTCCATGCAAGGACCTTAGCTTTACTCAATCTAGAAATTTCTGATCTACTTTAGAAATTTACTGGTAACTGAAGCTGGATTCAGTGGCTCAGTTGATGCCTTGGAAAATGGAGTCAGGAGCTCAGGGTGGCTACATGGTAAGTTTGATGACAGCCTGGGCTGTTTAAAAAAAAAAAAAAAAAGTCCTAATATCTTAGAAGCCATCTGTGCTCGCAACTCACCTAACTATTCTTTATTTATTTATTTTTGATGTTTGACAAGTTTAATACAAAATTAGTTATAAATAAAAGGCTAGTATATACAGGCCCCTTCTGGGGGAAAGGAGTGTTTCTACCTAGCAGAGTGATGTGAGTCCAGATTGGCACTACAGGATCACAGCCCAAGTATCACAAGCCAGACAGCTCATAAGAAGATTGGGCTTGTCTTCTGTTCCATCAGTGACTGAAAATTGAGAGGTGTGAGAACAGTGTACACTGTGCTCGTTGGCATTATCCTCTAAACAAGCGCCAAGTTTCTGCTCTGTCAACTCTTGAGAATGAAATGGAATGTACAGTCCACACTGACACATGACCACACCGCTTGTCATCCTCAGGTTGTACTTTGTACATACAGGACAGATGAGGGGATTTGCTTCCCACTCAGCCAGAAAGACGGTGAGACAATTTTCATCAAACTGCATGCTCTTCTCGTACTCGCAGCCAGCTCCTGTTGAATTTCTTCCAACTCAGCTAGGTCCATTGGCAACACCAACTGAGCCAAGGCCTCTGGACAATTCTGTCGACGACTGCAAAAAATTCCACTCTTTCTCCATCACTTCTTGTACTAGAAGGCTGTTTGAAGCTCTTCCTGGCATGATGCCTCCAGCCTGGCGGTACTTGTTCAGGAGCCTGTTCCGGCTGTTTCTCATTCTCTCCAGACATCCCTGCCTAAAAACCTCTTTCCAGGGAGGAGAGCCCACCTGTTTGTACAGCAAGTGGTGGGGAGATCCCAAGGGCTCCTCACCTAACTATTCTTTAAGGTCACATGGCATGATACTAACAGGTGTTGCATGGCTGCTGTGGTGGTTTGAGTCAGGTGTCCCCCATAAAGTTGTGTTCTGAATGCTAGGCCCCCAGCTGGTGGCAACTGGGAATTGGAACCTCCTGGAGGCAGTGTATTGTTGGAGACAGGCTTATGGGTGTTACAGCTCCCCTTGTCAGTGTTTGGCAGTCTCCTGCTTCTGTTGTCGATCTGATGTTGGCCAGGAGGTGATGTCCAGCCTTCTGTGCATGCCATCATTTTCCCTACCTCCATGGAGTTTCCTCTTGAGTCTGTAAGTCAAAATAAATTCTTTCCTCCCACAACCTGTTTTTGGTTGGGTTCTTTCTGCTAGCAACAAGAAACTGCCACAGCTGCCTATTTAAACACTAATTGCCAGGGTCCCTGAGGGCAGATAAGAAAGGATACGTTATACCTTATGAGAGAATACTCAGAATTATGAGAATACTTCAGAATTCCTCTGAATGTTTTCAAAACTTCAGCTTCCATTCTCACAGAATCTTGATAAATGCGACTTCAAAAGTTACATCATAGGGCTGGAGAGATGGCTCAGCAGTTAAGGCACTTGCCTCCAGTGCCTAAGGCCCCGGGTTCAATTCCCCAGGTCCCACATAAAGGTGGTGGCCTTGGTGTTCTCTTTCTCTTTCTCTCTCTCTCTCTCTCTCTCTCTCTCTCTCTCTCTCTCTCTCTCTCTCTCTCTCTCTGCTTGAAAATGAATAAAATATTTTTAAAAAAGTTACATCATAGGTAGAGAATTAATGTATTTTGGGATTTGTTGAACAAATAAAGTACACCTAGAGAACATAAAAATTCTTTATTCAACCTAATCCAGCCAGTATTGAGAGTCTATATTAAAAACAAGATGTTAAAAAAAATACAGCAGAATTAGCAAGGCAGTGACTATAAGTCACTGAGTTGAATTATGTATTTTTCACAGTCATTTGATAACATGTAATGATGGACAATATTTTCAGCCACTTAAATGGAGATAAGTTAATTTCTACAATAAATAGAACTCTGCTAATCATTGAATTTTATAAAAGAGGTTTAAAACAGTAAAGTTTCTAGAAGTAACAGAAAAACAATATGAAACAAACTGGAAAACATAAAAACATACTCATACAACCCCAACATTTATGTCATCCCCTTGCTCTCCGCTGCCTTTGACCTCCTTATCCCCTTGCGCCAGAGTGCAGATGATGCCAATTAAGAAACAACTACTACCCTTTAGGAGCTATTTTGAGCCTAAAGTGTCTCTGGTCCTTTAATTTCTCAGTTAATCCTAGGAATTGTATTATTTGCATTTCAGAGACCAAATGAACTGTGAGAAGTCACTTGGCCAAGGTTATATAGTTATTAAAAGCTGTATCAAGATATGAATCCAGGTCCATACAACTTTGCCCATAGTCTTCAGCTGCTTTATTATGGGGCAGGCCGTCTTCCTGGAAAGACTGGCTCAGGTTATTTCTGGAGCTAAGGCTCTGTAAGTGTTCAGTTGCAGGGCTAGAGGTCACTCTGGCCCCAGGCACTTGTAGTTCCCTCCCACAGCCCTAGAAACCCCTCCTTCCTGCCCTCAAAGGATTAGAGGTGTTTCCCCTTGATCCCAATAAACTTAAGCAGTTACTCCCTATCTTGGGGAGTTGAGCTTGCAGAACTTTAGTAAAGGATGCCTGAAAGTTGTTCTAGTTAACAAACTGATGCGAGAAATGTCTTAATGTATCTTTCCATATTGGAAATTTAAAAAGCCAATATATTTTATAACTACAGCTATATACTAAGCTACTATGATATACAATCATAGAGTTCATGTTTCCCCTTCAGAACAACAGCAGTGTTAGTTGTTCTGAGGTAGGGTCTCACTGTAACCCAGGCTGACCTGGAACTCTTTGTAAAGCAGGCTGGCCTTAAATTTACAGTGATCTTCCTACCTCAGCCTCACGAGAGCTGGGATTATAGGTGCAGGTCACCATGCCTGGCTTGACTTGCAGTGTTAATGAAGCTCACTTGTTCAAATCTTCCCTTTCTCTCCAAATAATGACAATTTAAGGTTCAATAGCCATTCACAAGAACACCATACAACCCAAAACCGAGACATTCATACTACAGAAAGATACCAGTCTTTACTAGAATTAACATAAAGTATTACAATCTAACATAGCTCAAATCTATATGTGCTACATTCCTAAAGAGAAGTGGCTATTTTTCAGTAAAGGGAAACATTTACTATTATCATGCATTATATATTGTGAACAAAAAATATAAACGTTTTGGAACTTTTAAAAACTCCATTTTAATTAATGAAAAAAGATACTGAACATTCAGATTGCTAAACTTTAAAATGGCCACTACTGGAAATAACTGGTTTTGAAAAATGGATACAAAGCTAGTTAAGGGGGGCTGGAGAGATGGCTCAGCGGTTAAGGCACTTGCCTCCAGTGCCTAAGGCCCCAGGTTCAATTCCCCAGGTCCCACATAAGCCAGACCCACAAGGAGGTGGCCCTGGTGCTCTCTCTCTGCTTGAAAATGAATAAATAAAATATTTAAAAAAAAAAAAAAGCTAGTTAAGGTACTAGCCCTATCAGTATAGTCTAAGATCAGGGCAGGGACGTAGGTCAGTTGGTGGAGTGCAAGCACGCAAAGCCCTGGGCTTGATCTGAAACCTGGCACTGTGGCAAAGGCTTAGAATCCTAGCACTCAAGCGCAGGGAGGAAGATCAGACGTCCAGATCATCCTTGGCTTATGGGAGTTTTAGGCTAGTCTGGACTAAAGACCCTGTCTCAAAAAAATAAAATAAAATCAATAAAACCCTAAAAGTGGTATTGGTTTTCTATTAAAAAAACAAAAACAAAAAACCAAGTACCTTGCTATTCATTTAAGACTTATTTTCATAATTATCTCACTGACCATACTTGACTTCACCTTGGCTTACTCACTGCTGGTTCTCTACTAAATTAGACTACACTCTGTAAGAGCTAGGGACTGAGGGTCTTCACCTCTATATCCCCCAGTACCCTGTACAGTGATACATAGGAGGTGGGTAACAAATGTCAGAAAAACTGTATCAACAAGAGAATAATTTCACTGATTTTTCTTTTGTACTTTTTTTAAACAAACTGTTCTCTGCTCAAACTACTATAAACTGGCAGCTCTAATTTCTAGAAAAGTGGATTTAAAAACTACTAGAGATCAAAGAACCTCATGTATCTCCCTCTTCGCCCCCCCCCCCACCCCCCAGATAGTCTTGCTCTAGTCCAGGCTGACCTGGAATTCACTATGTAGTCTCAGGGTAGTCTCAAACTCACTGTGATCCTCCTACCTCTGCTGGGATTAAAGGCTCTCACCACACCTGGCTCTGGCTCTCTCTCTCTCTCTCTCTCTCTCTCTCTCTCTCTCTCTCTCGCTCTCGGCTCTCGCTCTCCCCCTAACTCTGTTCCTCCACTCCCCTTTCTGCCACATACAACTACTACCAGTCAAAATTACATTATGAACTATGAGATGTCAACAGCGTATAAATAAAATTTAATAGTGAAAAAGTGACCTGGAAGCCCTGGGAACTTTTGCCCTACATATTTTGGAAGATGTCACATGGATTTAAGGAAAAGGCAACAAAATCTTATTTGTTCAGATAATCACTTGGATGTTTACATACATTTTTGGTTTATTCATAATAATTTACATTTCCTCATATTAACATATGCTACTGTTTAGCATGTAATTAAAGTATGCCAGTGCGAAAAATCCTCATAGTACCTTCGCTGAGTTGCTGTTTCTAAGAAAACACTGAATGTGAACATGTACAAAAGAGGCCTTAGAATAAAGCATGTTCATTTTATAATATTTATATAGTTTAATCTTTACATTTTTGTCTGGAAAAATATGAACAAACCTTGTTGACCATGCTGAGATAATAGTACAGGTGACTGCTGTAAAGAAGTACATACGTATGAAACAATGAACTGAATCACGTCTCCTTAGGCTCTGTGATTACTGAGATTTCCTTTGCCCTACGTATTTTATTATATTTTTTAAAAATACAGGAGCAGTAGCCTATCACAAGTCTCCACTAGTGCAATAATGATGGAATCTAGACAACACAACAGACTCAGGATGAAAGGACTGCAGAACAACCAGAAGTCACTTTTATGCTTCTTCTTGCTCTGGATAATTTAGGATTTTGCGATGTGCTTGACGTAAATATTGCTGCTGTTTGAAGTAAACCTTAAATGCTCCTTTGATGGCAACAAAAGCAATTCCACCCTAAAATAAAAAGTAAAAAGCAGGTTAAGAGAAGCAATAGAAAGAACTTTAAAAACAGGGTGTTTTTTTTTTTGTTTGTTTGTATTTTGTTTTGTTTTTTGAGGCAGGGTCTCACTGTAGCCCAGGCTGACCTGGAATTCACTATGTAGTCTCAGGGTGGCCTCCAACTCATAGCGATCCTCCGACCTCTGCCTCCCAAGTGCTGGGATCAAAGGCGTGCACCACCATGCCCAACAAGATACAGGTTTTTATGGTAAACTAACTCAAGATAACTACATATGAAACTTTTTATTTAATACTAGGGGTGACATAGGGAAGAAGTAGACATGATAGTTAGCAAAAGAAGTCACCTGAGTAACCTTTCAATTAGCTTGACATCCCCTCTGATTCAGAAAGAGAATGTCAGAGCACTGTATGAAGATTGCCACTAGAGGGGAAGTGGGAATAACAGTAAACAAAATGGCTGCTTCTCTGCCAATATTCACTCCATCAACTTGACTGACTCATTATGGTACTGGATGAAACCCTTGCATATGCTGCCAACGAGCTACACCTTCAGCCCCAGCATTTATCTCATGTAACCCTCACAACCATTTCCATTCTACAGATACAGTAAAGAAATTAAACTGCCATTTCATAGCAAAGCTATTTTTATGCTAGGATTTGAACTGGATAGTCTGACCCTACTGCAGAAGCTCTTTACTACAATCCAGCTAGCAAGACTGATAGGTGCAATGTATCATTCATACTCCAGAAGAGAAATGACCCACAAAATATGTCCAGAAGACCAGAAATGCTATAGTGTGACTTCCCCTTTTTATTTCCCTCAAGCTAGTAGATAAAAGTGAGATCAAATAGAGGCCTAAGGCATAGCAACCAGTTATCTATATAAAGTCTCCCTTTTAGAAACAAATTCAGTTCATTCTTTCTGTATGCCACTTGAAACAAGTAATATTAAAGCCATCTTACCAAGATTGTCCTTTGTAAATTAGAGTTAACACTACTGAACATAAGTTTACCAACTATTGTTGCAATAGTAGGAAAGACAAGGGCTCCACACAAAATCCGGGTAGCGGAGACATGATCTGCTAAAGGGTTAGCTTCCGCCGGAATTCGAGGAACAGGACAACCAATCCCTAGAGGGAAAAATAGTGTTAATGCTAATACCTAGGAATAGCTCAAAAATATCTGTAAACATTTCTTAAAAAGCATGTTATGATCAATTTGTCATATACTTTATAGTCACAAAGGGTCTTACCTGGAAATATACTGTTCAAAATTTGTAGTTTATTTGAGTATTTGCGCCACAGTCTAAGTACATAGTCCTCCCAGCGAATCATCTTGCCTAATATCAACATGACAGGAATAGTAGGGAGTCCAATTAAGAGAAATAAAGGATCAGCTCTCTCCATAACATCCAGCCCTTCTTTATGTCCTACAACCTGTGAAACAGACAGCATTTGCTATAATTACATTATCTAATGAGGTAGTGTATATTTGAGCTCAGTTCACATTCTAGGAAATGTTTAATTTCTAAATATAAAAACAATGTCTAAATAAATAAACTGGAAAGCTATTAGTCCTGATTTGTTTATAAGAAATATTCTAGGCCGGGCGTGGTGGCGCACGCCTTTAATCCCAGCACTCGGGAGGCAGAGGTAGGAGGATTGCCATGAGTTCAAGGCCACCCTGAGACTACAGAGTTAATTCCAGGTCAGCCTGGACTAGAGCGAGACCCTACCTCGAAAAACCAAAAAAAAAAAAAGAAATATACTAAGAGAAAAAAAAAACCCAAATTTCAAGCTATTTCAATTTACACAAAAATAAAATAACTAAAAATGGCTGACTACTCTGACTATATTATAATGGAGATGAAAAGACCTGTGTTTATAGTCCCAGGCTGGCCTCAAACTCACAGATCCTCCTATCTCTGCCTCCCAAGTGCTGGGATTAAAGGCGTACACCACACCTGGCTAGGACCTGTGGTTTTCACTTCCATTCTCTTCCTGAATTTGTCACAGTGGACTGTGGGACTGGGATATAATTCAAGGTCCTATATATCTTCCAGAA
This sequence comes from Zapus hudsonius, assembly GCA_004024765.1. Lineage (NCBI taxonomy): Eukaryota > Metazoa > Chordata > Mammalia > Rodentia > Dipodidae > Zapus > Zapus hudsonius. The sequence continues at coordinate 19,010 of PVHP010021023.1, read as the reverse complement.
GCTATCTGTGTTCCTGGCTTTACTTCTAGAAGGTGAGTATAGTCAATCATGTGGCCTAAAAACACATCTGGGTATAATTAGCTCAGTGTAACAAGTGTATGCTTTGCACATGTAAGACCTAGGTGTTTCATGTCAGTGGTCTCTGTTTACTCCAGCTGTTGTTGACCAGCTTCCCCTGGCAGCTTATGCAGTGCCTCCCAGCTCTGTGCAAGCTACCATGAGTAGGCTGAAAACACTGCCTACTGGGAGAGAACAGCAAACCATGAAACGAGCACTTGTGCAATGGAGGAGCCAAAGCCTGGGGGAGGCAATCAACAGCTGTTAATTTGGCCAAGAAATCCACTCAGTGAAGGGGAGTCCCTGACTGGAACTGGAATTTCAGGGTAAAATACATCAGGAACCAAAATCTTGGGACCCCAAAGAGAAATTCACTTTACAAGTGATTTACAAAAAGCTACTAACAATAGAATCTAGCCAACTCAGGAATGTGTATCTCAACCTGTACTGATCTCACTCTCCAATGGAGATTCTGTTTGTATTTTTCAGAAGGCTCCGAGAGAGCTGTGGCTCTGCCAACCCTACCAATGAGCCACAGGCCAATAGCTGTCTTCCTGGCAAGAGATGAGCCACCCCAGACCTACCGTGGAGGGTCCACATGTAACCCTGCAGGCAGTGATGGGATAAGCAAGAGACCTATAACCACAGCCAATCGGTCAACCCAGGATGAACCAGCGAGACAGACACCAACGATAACCACAAGCAGAAGTACAGAGGCCCCTAAGGCCTCAACAATAAAGCAGCCTTAATACTCACCCACCATGACTCAGGGAACTGAGTGGAAGAGGGGGCGGAAAGATTGTAAGAGACATGGTGGGGGAAAATATCCAGGGATATGACCCCCCTCAGTAACAACATGCAAAAGGGGGTGGAACCAGGTTGACTCCTAGGCTATTCACAATCCCCTACCCCATGGACTGACCCAGACTACCCACGGAGGAGGAAATCCAACTGATCGGGAACAGGGAAGAGGGAAATAGGGGAATTGGAGACATCAACACATTATTCCCTTATTAAGTGTATCTAATTATGGATAAAAAAAAAAAAGACCTTGGTGTAGTGTCACAGATCTGTAAGCCCTAGTTACTTGGCAGTTCAAGATCAGCCTGAGCAAACATAATGAGGGACGAGGAGAGGGAAGGGAAGGAGGAAGAGCAGATCTGATTCAATGTGATTTACTTGAACTCTAGAACTGTCATAGAACAAAAGGGAAAAAAAACAAGTGTTAAAAAAAGCAAATTCTGGCTGGAGGACAGTTCAAGGCCAGCCTGAGACTACACAGTAAATTCCAGGTCAGCCTGGGCTAGAAGCAAGACCATACCTGGGGGGGGGGGGGGCAAATTCTGGGCTGAGGAGATGACTTAACAGTTAAAGACATTTGCTTTCAAACCTAGGTTTGATTCCCCAGTACCCATTTAAACCCAGATGCACAAAGTAGTACACATGTCTGGAGTTAGTTGACAGCTGCAAGAGGCCCTGGTATGCCCTACTTCCCTTCTCCTTACAAATAAATTATTAACAACAGTAAAGCAAATCCTTATATCCTGCAAACAAAGTTGTGTGGTGTCTTCAGAAACAGGGACTTACTACCTAGTTTCGGTGGGCAATGAAAAGCAATTATGACAATAGCCAATATTGTTTTAGGAGCCTCTATGGTCTTACTAACCAACAACTTCATTGGGAGGTATCTTATCCCTGACACTAGAAATTTCTATTTATACCATATGGGTTCTGAGAGCAGCTTTATCCACCCATGTAGGAAACCTTTGTTTAAACGTTTTTTTAAAATTATATTTTCAGCCGGGCATGGTGGCACACGCCTTTAATCCCAGCACTCAGGAGGCAGAGTTAGGAGGATCACTGTGAGTTCAAGGCCAGCCTGAGACTACAGAGTGAATTCCAGGTCAGCCTGGGCTCGAGCGAGACCCTACCTCAAAAAACAACAAAACAAAACAAAATTATATTTTAAGTTAGTTTACCAAGTCATAGGCTTCATGTGGCTTATGGGCATTTCCTTGGTTTTGGTGTGTCTTCTTACTACCTCCACCCATTTTTTCATCCCCTCCCCACCAATAATCCTTGTTTAAACCTTTCCTTCTACTACTCTACTTTTGTGTCCCATGTGTTCTACTATTCCCTGTATAATGTGGTCCTCTCATAGCCCTTTACTAGGTTCTTAGCCTCTATAGACACACTTTTGTTGCAGGAAATTAAAAAAAAAAAATTAAGAAGCTGGAATTGAGCTGGAAAGCATCCTCCTCACCAGCTAGCCTTCCTTGTATGTCAGAAGATACTGCTGGGGGAGAAAAAAAAATCTATGGTCCTTATATACTTCACCACTGACCTGCAAGACAAGACGGTCCACTGGAGCAATAGTGGTATGAGAGTTATGGGAGCAACCAACTGCTCTCTGATTGAATGTGAGGCCTGTTCCATAAGAAAGAAATCATGCCTGATATTGTAAACCTGTGGCTAGGAACTTGGGTTCTAGGGGTGAACCCATTACCATGGTTATGCTAACCAGGCAACATGTCAAAACTGCTTTCTAGATGTTTGTTTCCATAGAATGACACACTGCTTGCAACCTCAAACACATTAGTTTCTTCACTCAAAGTGTAAAGATGAAGACAGAGATGCATAAACTAAGAATAAGCAACTACTTTGTGTTCAGCCTTAAACATGACCTTTAAACCACAGGGGTGGAAAAAAAATTAAATAGCAGGATGGAAAATGCTGTGAAAAGCTGTCTTTTGGACACATCAGTCTGCTACAATCATGAAATCACAACAAATGTGGTTTCCTGAACACAATTAAACCTGTCAATATTTTGCCATAGATGAAAGAAGGATCCATGACAACCCATTCCTCTCAGAGCAAATAGTAGAGCCATGTCCTTTAGTGGTATGGCCACTGGTGGGCTTCATTCTCCACAAGTTACCCTAATATAAATCAGTGGGTCTAAATTAATTGGTCAATTGATCGATCAATCAATCAATCAATCAATCAATAAGCAAGTGAATGAACAAAGCATGAAAGCAGGACAGGGATTCAAGGGGAAGAGGAAAGGTTTAGTGTAAGGGGAAGGAAAGAGAGGGCAAATCCTAACTACACTGATGGCATAGTGGGCACATTCCCTATCAAATATGCTCAGATACTGCTCTAAAGGTGTTGTATAAAAATAAATAAACATCACCCACCACGACTCAGGGAACTGAGCGGAAGAGGGGGCGGAAAGATTGTGAGAGCTGTGGTGGGGGAGAATTTCAGGGTAACAACCCACTTGGGTCAGGAGAACCTGGCTGAATACTAGGCTACCCATGGTCCCCTACCACAAAGACTGATACAGACAGCCCACAGACGAGGATATCAAGCTGACTGGGGATGGGGAAGGGGGTAATGAGGAATTGGGGATAACAACTCATTGTTGGCCCACTAAACAATGTAACTCATTATGGACAATAAAACAAACAAACAAACAAAGGTGCTGGATGGAATATCCAGAACAATGTTAAGTAATAGCAGTAAGACATGGTCTTTCTTCTGACTTTCAATCTATGGTAAAAACTGTCTTTCCAATACTCCCTCCCCCGCAGATAGAGCCTCACTCTAGCCAAGGCTGACCTGGAATGCACTCTGTAGTCCCAGGCTGGTCTGAAACTCATGAGAATCCTCCTACCTCTGCCTCCCAAGTGCTGAGATTAAAGGCGTGTGCCACCCTGCCTGTGTGCTACCATGCCTGGCCCCTAATACTCTCAAATCACAAAACAGTACTACTGTTGCAGCTAATTGTTCTCATTTCTGGAATAGGCTTTTCAGGGGAAGTGGTACATGTGAAGGTGATTTCTAACTACTTAACAGATATGTATTATCATGTTTGCTTCTTAGGTATTTCTTCTTTACCTCTACCAACCAGATCAAGACTTCTCATAACTTCAAGTGATTGTAGCCTGAGTTAAAATGTTTATGTAGTATTATATATTTCACATTTATTTATAATTGTACAACTGTTCTCTAGTATTTCATTCATATGCACCTTTGTCTTAGATTACACTCCTTGATGGTAGTGAGGCCCAATCTCAAAACACTGAAGACTGGTTATAATTCCTAACACAGAATGCTATGCAGAGATATGTGGAAAGATCATTGAAAAGATTCATTGAAAAAAAAGAGGTTGAAGCTTTGTTTCCTTTCAGGGAAGAAAAAGGGGAGGAACATGTTAATTTTCTTGTATATACATAAACTCAGTTTCATATATATGTATGAAATTAAGTGTCTACCCAGGGAGGTAAGGGGTGACCTGGGCAAATGCAGGACAGGAATATGAAGATTTTTTTCATTATCTTTGCTAGTGTATATGTGTGCAGTGTATGCATGTGTATGTGCCTTACACTCACTCGTCTGGGGGGGGGCATGGCTGCAGTGGTTGGAATAGAATGCATAGTGTCCTGCTCCATCACTCCAGGCATGCATGGCCATGCCTAGCTGTTATGTGGGATCTGGAGATTTGAAATCAGGTGGTTTCAGGCTCCCTCACGTTTGTGCAGGTAACACACTTAACTACTGAGCCATCTCTCCAGCCCAAATTTCTTTTTTTGTTTTGTTTTGTTTTTTCGAGGCAGGGTCTCACTCTAGCCCAGGCTGATCTGGAATCCACTATGTAATCTCAGGGTGGCCTTGAGCTCATGCCAATCCTTTTACCTCTGCCTCCTGAGTGCTGGGATTAAGGACTTATGCCACTATGCCTGGCCTCAAATTTCTTATTTTTAAGCCAAGATAATATCATTACTTACTTAAAAATTCCCAACAATATTTAATATATCTGCACATCAAAAGCATCACTGGATAGAATAAAATAGTGAACCTGCATCACTGTCACTGCTCCATAAGTCACAGCTGTCCAATAGATAGATCCAACCATTATTCCTGCTGCCGCAAATGGACAAGCTTTTGAGATCAGTCTATCTGCAAGATCCAAGACATAAACAACTGGACCTACAAACATAAAGGAAACAAAATTTCAATACAATTTTGAAAATGACTTATTCAATATTTCCTATAATTTAAAAATACTATCAAGTTGGATGTTCTGATGTTTTAGAAATAGTTTTTATAAGTCTAATGGAAACTCAGATACGATAGTTTAGAATTTCTCAGTCATTTGCATGAATAGCTAAATTCTAGGAAATAGCCCGTTCAGACTTGTCTTCATTATTGAACTTATGATTGAGCTTCAAAGCACAGCTGCTTCTTACAAAGGAAAAAGTCCTCTTCCTTTTATCTCTTAATCACACTGGCTACCACAGAGTGAAAGGACTATTTTAGTTTGTTCTTTTCAAACAGTTCCTAGCAACCATTAAATTCTGCAGTCTCTACTAAGAATATCACATCTGACTTCACTTATTGTGTCTTGGTACAATGTATAAAGGTAACCAAGGCTATTTTCTTTTTTTTTTTTTTTTTTTTTTTTAAATATTTTATTTATTCTTTTTCAAGCAGAGAGAGAGATGAGAGAGAGCAAGAGAGAGAGAGAGAGAACACACCAGGGCCACCACCTTGTGGGTCTGGCTTATGTGGGACCTGGGGAATTGAACCCGGGGCCTTAGGCACTGGAGGCAAGTGCTTTAACCGCTGAGCCATCTCTCCAGCCCAAGGCTATTTTCTTATAGCTATACAAGTCAACTTATTTTACTTAGACTTCAAATATGCCATATTAAGTTGAATATTATTCTGTAAACAAGCTTTATTATGATTATGCTAAGTTTTAATGGTATTCTAACATCTGAACATGCCAATTATGCTATTATATGCTTAGTATTTTGGAAGTATTCTATTAGCTGCCATTAAGTTCAATTTAATTTAGTTCTAGAATTTTCCAGAAAGTGGGAGGGCCTCAGGCTTGGTCAAAGTAAGGCCAAAGAAGAGGACATCTAATTTTATGATTTTATGGAGGCAAGGTTTCACTAGGCTAATCTGAAGCTTACTCTCTAGCCCCAGGTTGGCCTTGAATTCACAGCAATCCTCCTACCTCTGCCTGCTGAGTGCTGGGATTAAAGGTGTGCACCACCAATGCCTGGCCTGACATCTAATTTTTAAACATAGCAATATGTAACCTGCTGATTTGGTATTTGTAGTGCTTGTTGAACATCTTCTGCAACACTATTATTTCAGACATTTTTTAAAGAAATGTGCAAGTACTATCACTTTTTAGGGGTTTATAATCTAAAGAATGCTATACATAACAGCAGTTATCATTATACAAAGAGAATAACAGTAATTTAATGATAAGATAGTTAAATATCTAAGAACAAAACATCTTATGAAGCCCCGAACAAAACTCCTTATTGCTATATATTGCTCCTTATTATATATATTGCTAATGATATCACTGGTCACTGTAACGAGACTGACTACACTGAGAATAAAGAACATGGGGGAGATTCTGAAGGGCTTGTGATTTAAATATAGCACACATTATTGTCAAGTTCTAACTTAAAAATAATATTTAAAACAACGATAAGCTATCTTGGGCCCAAGGAGAAGAAGGAAAACTAATTTAGTACCTGCTAACTTTACTAAATTAACAGTTGAGTGTTTTATACGATACTAGGTGCTATGCCACAGATATATGTATATCATACTATAAGATTTAATTATCAAAATATACAATCTACTTAAATCCAGTTAAGTTTATACCTTTCTCAGAAGACACAATAAAATTAATCTTAGTGAGTTACTAAAGATTCCTCAAATGCTGGCTTTAGATAGTACAGACCATGAATACACTCTCTCTCTCTCTCTCTCTCTCTGCACTTCTGTTTTCATATTCATTATTATTATTTAATCAGAAAACTGAAGTCAGAAGACAAATCTACAGGCTCTCCAGTACAGGCATCCATCTATCAATTTCCACTTATATGAAGTCAATTATTTCACTTGCAAACTAAATTTTATCCCCTACTAATTCAAAGTTACAGCTCCAGAATTTCCCAAATTTCTATATCATTTCCCAACTTACTCTCACCAGAAAAGCATGGTATTTCTTCCACCTTAAACAAACTTTTCGTGTCCAACTACTATTTATTTTCCTTGCAAGAAAAACAATCATACAGGGCTGGAGAGATGGCTCAGCGATTAAGGCACTAGCCTCCAGTGCCTAAGGCCCCGGGTTCAATTCCCCAGGTCCCACATAAGCCAGGCCCACAAGGTGGTGGCCTTGGTGTTCTCTCTCTCTCTCTTTCTCTCTCTCTTTCTCTGCTTAAAAATGAAAAAAATATTAAAAAGAATAAAAAATGTTCTCTCTCATTTAAAAAAAAGAAAAAAGAAAAAGAAAAACAATCATACAAAGAATTATCCCTCTCTTTTTTCCCTCATGAGCTTACTCTACTCAAACTGTTCATGGGTGTCACTAACAACCTCCACATATCTAAATTCAATGATCTGATCTCAAGTCTACCTCTTATTTGGCCCATCAGTTATATCTAACATCTTTCCAATATATGTTTCACCACTGACTCTCCAGAAAGTCACCATCTCTCACTTTTTTTGCTTGTGTATGCTGTGTCATGTCGTGTAGGCACACACATGTGCCTATGTGGCAACCTATGAGCTTGAGCAGAACTTCCAGGTGCCTCACTTCATTGCTCTTCCACCCATTCTTATTTGAGCCAAAGCCCTACTGATTCTAGAGCTTGCCCTTTTTTTTTTGAGAGCTCCAGTGATTCTCAGGTTCTGCTACCCTATAGGACTGAGGTTACAGATGCATGCAGTCATGCCCAGCTGTTTACATGGGTGTTAGGATCAAAGTCTGGCTGTCACTCAGAACTCCTTGAACCCTTGAGCCACACAAGAAGTGATCCTAACTGCAGAGCTATCTCTCCAGCCCCATTTCTCCCTTTTCTACTTTACTGTAATTCATTTTCATTTCCTTTGCTGGTTCCTTCTTGCCTTCAGTGAGGCTGACTCTGCCAATCCTACCCCACCATACTTCCAACTTGATGACTTTGTACTATTTCTTTTTCCTAAAGCACTTACCACCCAACATGCTTATTAATTTATCTTCACATTCTAGGACAAGGGTTTGAAAACTATGCCCCATGGTCTAAATGCAAGCAGCTGACAATTTTTTAAAAATACATTTTTTATTAAAAAATACAGGGGCTGGAGAGAGCAATTAGCAGTTAAGGCGCTTGGCTGCAAAACCTAATGACCTGAGTTTGAGTCCCCAGTAACCACATAAAGCCAGATGCACAAAGTGGCACATGCATTTGGAGTTTGTCTGCAGTGGCTAGAAGCCCTGGCATGCCCATTTTCTCTTTCTCTCTGCTTGCAAATAAACAAAACAAACAAATTTAAAAAAATAAATATAGGATCTAGGCCAGGCGTGATATCACACTCCTTTAATCCCAGCACTTGAGAGGCTGAGGTAGGTGAATCATGGTGAGTTCAAGGACAGCTTGGGACTACAGAATGTGTTCCAGGTCACAATGGGCTAGAAAGAGACCCTACCTCTAAAGAACAAAAAGAAAAAACAAATAAAACTCCATAGGCTCCAAAGGGAAAAATGACCTTTGGTTTTATTTATTGGTGTATTTCAAGTTCTTATGATTCTTATGTATTGAATTGAATTCTCTCTTGAGGTATTTATGGTACTTGAAACTAAATAGAGCAGTCTATGAAAAGTTTAATATTTTGAAGGAAGAATAAATGCCTAGAGTTAACCATACCATTAGAATAAAGTGACAGCCAGGGACTATATTTCTTGCTTTTCGCGGGCACTGGGGAATGGAACCCAGGTCCCTGGGCTTTGCAATCCTTTGCAATCAAGCGCCTTAACCATCAGCCATCTCTCCAGCCCCAGGGACTATATTTCTGAAAGCCAAAGTTTATATGAGCAGGGCAACTGGTAATAATAATCACTGAATCCTTTGGATGACACTTCCTATTAGGAACTGATGTGGAACTGCCCCATGATTTGGGTCATGATTGTAGGAAAACAGTCACAGTCACTAGATTCTAACTGCCAGATGGATTATAACACAAAAAGTTATAGAAAGTGAGAAAGGCCTCCATTCTAATAAAAAGGGGAAAACATGAATAAATATGTATTGCATAAGTTAGCTAAGGGCATATTTTTAAAAGGCATTATTGGTTTTGTTTTTCAGCACTGGAGATTAAAGATTTTGTGCATGCTAGGCAAGTGCTCTGCCATCAAGTTACATCCTCATTACTGAAATTTTTGTTGTTGTTGTTTTTTGAGATAGGGTCTCAATCTAGTCCAGGCTGACCTGGAATTCACTATGTAGGGTGACCTCGAACTCTCGGCAATCCTCCTACCTCTGCCTTGAGAGTGCTGGGATTAAAGTTGTGTGCCACCACACCCAACTGAATTTTTTTGTATATGGTGTACATGCGAATATGTATTTTTGCATGTGTGTGGGCACACATGTTGTGTAGGTGAGAGTGTACATGTGTGTGGAGGCCAGAGGTTAATATTGGGTGTCTTCCTTGATTGTCTCTACCTTACTGAGATAGGGTCTCTTGTTTGAGCTCAGAACTTACTGATGTGGCTAATCTAGCTAGTTGGCTTGCCCTGGGAATCCTGTCTCCACTTTCCAAGTATTGAAATTTCAGGCATGCTGTAATGCCTACCCAGCATTTATGTGAGTTCTGGGGATCAGAACTCAGGTCCTCACACTTGTTCAACAAGCACTTTACCAACCGAGTCATCTCCTCATCCCCTCATTATTGAATTTTTTGTTTTGTTTTGTTTTTTTTAAGGTAGGGTTTTGCTCTAGCTCTCCCTCACTATCAAATTTTTAATGCCTTGATGATCTTTGTCAGGTATATTTTCAACAGTATTTTACTACAGTGATGGCAATCGGAAGTTTGAATACAACTCCCCCCCCCCCAGGTAGGGTCTCACTCTAGTCCAGGCTGACCTGGAATTCACTATCTCAGGGTGGCCTTGAACTCATGGTGATCCTCCTACCTCTGCCTCCCGAGTGCTGGGATTAAAGGCATGCGCCACAACACCCAGCTTTGAATACAACTTTTATTATTCTAATTTAAAGGGCACTTAAGAAGCTAGTACAACAGAAGTCTTGTGAATTCTCTCATAAAGATTTTATAAAGACACTATACTGTAATATTCTGGTAAATTCAAACTTTTACATTTTAGACTTTGAGTAACATTAAAAAGTGAGCTGAAGCTGATGTGGTAGCACACAGCTTTAATCCCAGCATTCAGGAGGCAGAGGCAGGAGGATTGTCATGAATTTGAGGCCACTCTGAGACTACATAGTAAGTTTCAGGTCAGCCTGGGCTAGAAAGAGACCCTACCCCCCCACCAAAAAAAAAAAAAAAGAACTGAGAAAGCTGCAAGTGGTGCACACTTTTAATCCCAGCACTCAGGAGGCAGAGGTAGACCTTACCTTGAAAAAAACAATAATAAGGGCTGGAGAGATGGCTCGGTGGTTAAGGCACTTGCCTCCAGTGCCTAAGGCCCTGGGTTAAAGTCCCCAGGACCCACATAAGCTAGACCCACAAGGTGGTGGCCCTGGTGCATTCTCTCTCTGTCTCTCTCTGCTTGAAAATGAATAAATAAAGTATTAAAAAATAATAATAAAGTGAGCTGAGAGAAATCAAGCTAGAGCTGTTGACTAGCTGTTAGGATACTGGGAAGACCTATGAACCCTGTTGGAGAAAAGTCATCAACAGTTGTAACCAGCAGTGGAGTTTGCAAGTTCTACAGTTGGCCAACTAGGCCAAATATATCAAACTGGTACAATGGTGGCATGTGTATTATGGGGGAAACCAACTGCTTTGATTGGACTTGAGGCCCCTCCATGGGAGGGAGCTCATGTCTGTTACTGAAAGTCTATGGCTGAGGAGGTCATAAGCCCTTGGGGGAAAACTACTCCTGTTGTCTGGCTAACAGGATATACATTGCCAAACAAACTGCTCTCTAAACACTGATGTCTGTGCCCATATATTAATGCTGCTCTCACTTTTGGTTAAAGAAGCTTCTCTTTCCAGATGGTGGTGATCACTGTAGTGACACAAAACTCAAAGTGCTGAGAAGTGACAGTGGAGTATTCAACACTAAGTGAGACATCATCTCTACCACACCCTCTAAGACTCAGGGAGCATTGCAGAAGAGGTGGCAAAAAGAATATAAGAGCCAAACAAAGGGGAGACTGCTTACAAAACTGTCTTCCAGACACAAAATGGTCTTGATATTCATCACCTCACAGTGGCTAATGTGGTCTACACAAGATCTGCATAACAGAAGGGGAAAAAATGATGCATCAAAATAGAAGAGAGACTAGTGGGAAAGAAGGGATTTAGTGGAAGAGGGATTTGAAAGGGGAAAAATGGTAGGTGATGGGAGATTATGATCATGGGATATTGTCTATATTTATGGAAGTCAATAATTTCAATATTGTGAATATAGTAATATCGTCAATAAAAAGATTTTTTTAAAAATATTTTATTTACTCATTTTCAAGCAGAGAGAGGTAGAGAGAGAGAGAGAGAGAGAGAGAGAGAGAGCGCGAGCGAGCACCAGCGCCACCACTTTGTGGGTCTGGCATATGTGGGTCCTGGGGAATTGAACCCGGGGGCCTTAGGCACTGGAGGCAAGTGCCTTAACCGCTGAGCCATCTCTCCAGCCCATAAAAAGATTTTTTTAAAAGTGAGCCTAGGACTAGAGAGATGACTCAGCGGTTAAGGTGCTTGCCTACAAAGCCTAACTACCTGGGCTCAATTCCCCAGTACCCATGTAAGGCCAGATGCCTAAATTGGCACATACATCTCTTTCTTCTCTCTCTTTGCAAATAAATAAATATTAAAAAATAAATAAAAAGTGAGCTGAGCTGGATGTGGTAGTACACACCTTTAATCCCAGGACTAGGAGGGCAGAGGTAGGAGGATGGCTATGAATTCATGACCACACTGAGACTACATAGAGAATTAATTCCAGGTCAGCTGGGCTAGAGATCCTACCTTGAAAAACAAAGCAAAAACAAACAACAACAAAAACAAACAAAAAAACAATGAGCCAGGGCTGGAGAAATGGTTCAACTGTTAAGTGTACTTCCAAGAAAGACATGCCTGAGGTTCCAAGGGGCCTAAGACCACCTGAGTTTGAATCTCCAGAGACCAGGTAAACAGCTGGGCATGGCTGTGCACATCTGTAAACCCGTTTGTTCCTGTGGGAAGTGGAGACCAGAGAAGCCCTGGAGTTTGTGAACATTGAGCTCCAGAATCAGTAAATGACTCTGTTGCAAGGAAAAAAAACAAGTGGATGGATGGAGCTGCAAGTGAGTGCATGGGGCATGTCATCAGCACATACATGTGTATACACTACACATACACCATACATTTTTGTACACACGTTTAAAAAAAAAAAGTGAGGTGACAATAGCTAAAGGCACTTGCTCACAAAGTCTGCTGGCCCAGTACATGTAAAGCCAGATACACTAAGTGGTACATGTGTCTTAAGTTTATTTGCAAGAGGCCCTCGTGAACTCATTCTCTCCTCTTCCCCGCCCCTCGAAAATCATTTCATTTTTTTTTTTTCAAGGTAGGGTGTCACTCTAGCCCAGGCTGACATGAAACTCACTTTGTAATTTCAGACTGACCTAACTCACATCTTTCTACTTCTATCTCCCAGGTGCTGGGCCTAAAGGAATGTGACACCACCCATGGCTTAAATAAGTGAGGTAAAACTTTTGAGGAAACTCATTAGTCTTTTCATTCCTAAAAAAGAAGTAATCAGAGCTGAAGAGATGACTCAGAGGTTAAAAGCCCTTTCTTACAAAGACTGACAGAGTTTGATTTCCTAGTACCCACGTAAAGCCAGATGCACAAAGTGGCACATATGTCTGGATTTTGTGTTTGCAGTGGCAGGACACCCTGATGCACCCTCTTTCTCAAATAAATAGAAAAAATATTTTTTAAAAAAGAGAGAAGGCCAGGCATGGTGGCCCATGCCTTTAATCCCAGCACTCGGGAGGCAAAGGTAGGAGGAATGCCGTGAGTTCAAGGCCACCCTGAGACTACAGAGTGAATTCCAGGTCAGCCTGGACTAGAGCAAGACCCTACCTCGAAAAACCAAAAAAAGAGAGAAGTAATCAGCTTTGTCTAGTGATATTGGAAAGCATGCTTTCTTACTGCTATGATTCAAATGCTGTCATACAACCCTTCACTTGTATTGGGAGGGTAAGGCTGTGTGATTCTGAGTTTGAGGCCAGCTGGGACTACATAGTTCAAGGCACCAGACTTAGTTATACAGCGAGACCTTGTTTCAAAAACCCATGGACTGCCGGGCGTGGTGGCACACGCCTTTAATCCCAGTACTTGGGAGGCAGAGGTAGGAGGATCACCATGAGTTCAAGGCCACCCTGAGATAGTGAATTCCAGGTCATCCTGGGCTAGAGTGAGACCCTACCTTGAAAAAAAAAAAAGAAAAGAAAAGAAAGAAACAAAAACCCATGGACTGGAGAATGTGGCTCAGGTGTAGAACAACTGCCAAGTATATACAAGTCCATTGATTCAATCCCTAGCACCTGAAACAAATTCAAGTTCATCTGTGTATGGTTGTTAAAGGTATACATCAGTGCAGTGACATGCACCCGTGGTCCCACATACTCAGGAGGTTAAGACAGGAGGATTGCTTTAGTCCAGGAGTTTAGTCCAGCCTAAGCAACACAGGATATTGTCCAAAGAAAAACAAAATCACACCGAAAACAATCAACCAAACAAAAGGGCACTTAGCAATTTAAGACATCAATGACTAAAAGGTAGATAGGTTCAAGATCTGCTGGCACTATTTACAACATCCAGAATTCCCAGAGACTAATTCCAGGATACAAAGGTATCCTCAAAAACACCTATAACCAATTATTGAGAAATATAATGTCTATGCCTTATGAAACTGCTAAAAGAAAGTCTCTAACACAGAACGTGATGTAATGAGCACAAACAGGTTCTTCATAAGACAGCCTCATGTAAGTTCTTAAGAAGATAACAGCTCTCATGACCTCCAAGGTTTCTGTTAAGTGACTATCAGCAAACATTAAAAAGAAAAACAGACTGCTCATAGAAGACACTCAAGTTCCCAGGATTTTTTGGTGACTTGCTTTGCACCGAATTGGTTCTAACCTAGAAGGGCCAACTTGTTATGCTAAACAATAATCCTACTTTGTGATATCCAAATGCAAATTTGAGGCTATTTAGAGTCCAAAACTAGAGTCCTAAACTTCTTTCCATGCTCTAAGTCTTTTTGTTACACTCTTGAATGCCTAGCTCTGCTTTCAATCTGCATGGGAACCCAGCTTGCCAGGACAAGCTAACTATTTCCTAGAGAGAGGTTTACTAGTTTCTCTACCCCACCCTGTTCACATCCCGTGAGGCTTCTTTACATACTACCCCACAAAATACACTTACCCCTTTGCTTGTGCATAATGTTATTACTTTATGTTCTTGTTCAATGTTTGTTGTCTCAATATCCTTTATGTCTGTCCATGTCAGCATCATCTTAGACTCAAAACTCCCAAGGGGCAGGGGCCATGCCTGTTTAACTCGTTTTGGACAGTGCCTAGGATAGAACCATGTACAATAGGTGCTTAAAAAATGCTTTCTGGTGGTGACTGGCATCTCTTCAAGGACCTACTAGGTCATAGCTGTCTTAGCACATGGTATTTGGCTGTATGTTGGGGCACTTTGGTCTGTTTCACAGGGCAATGGACTATAATGGCACAGAACTTAGCCATAGGACTTTGGAAATATTTGACTCAATCTACTAAAATGGACTTCTAGCCATTGAGATATAGCTTAGTTGGCGGAGTGCTTGCCTAGCATGCAAGCCCTGCATTTTGATGTATAGCACACCATAAAGCCAGGTGTGGTGGTGCAGACCTACAATTCCAGCACTTTGAAAGTGGAAGCAGAAAGATCCAAAGTTCAAGGTCAACCTGGGATATATAAGATCCTTTATCAACACACACACACACACACACACACACACACACACCAAAAAAACCCAAAAAACAAAAAAAAAAACAACAAGCAAACAAAACTTTTAAAAAAGTAGTAGTAATTATAGTATATTTCTAGTCATGTCTTTTACCAAAGGCATGAAATAATACCAAAACCACCAAATCAATTGAAAGTATATGGGAATCTTCAAGTTGTAATTACTCTAGCAGTCATGATTGTTTCCAATAATGATGCTAGACCCAAGTGCTTATGTAAATTTCATCCCTGGTTGCTATATATATGTAGGTTGAAGGATGTATATATATGTAGGTTAAAGGATGTTCTTAGGTAATATTTTAGATAACTAAACAATAATCGAGTAAAAATAAAAATAATCCATAGAAACATGTGTTACTCATTTGTTTTGACCCTGGATATATACCATAGCAATATCTATTTAGCCCAGGTCAGCCTAGGTTAGAGTGAGACCCTATCTTGAAAATCAAAAACAAAAACAAAAAAACCCAGAACATATATGCCTAACACCATCCATTTATTCCTGTCACCACTATGTCACAGAAAATAATTGGCTATCTAGCCAGCCAGATTGAGCCTAATTCATAACAAAAAAATTTTTATTGGGGCTGGAGATATGGCTCAGAGTTTCCTATGTAAAGCTAGATGCACAAAGTGTCTGGAGTTCATTTACAGTAGCAAGAGGCCCTGGCACATCATATCATATTCCTCCCCCCCCCCCCCGCTTCCAAATAAATAAATAAATAAAAGAAATAGTGGCCCTTTTTAATAGCCTTATGAGGGATATGGATATATATATTTTGTTGTTATTAATTTTGCAACTAACCAAGTTGAAGTACCTTTGTAGTTTTGATCTTTGCTCTTAATGACAAAATTTATAATGAAAATTTTGATTTATAGAAGTGAATTGAACACGTCAATGGCTTCTTGTCCCAGTTTGTGTATATATAATAGATATACAATAATATATATAGTATAAAATATGATATACACTCTTAATTATGGCTTCATGAAACCATTAATGCACAGAGTACAAATCTACTCAGCACATTCATTGGTAATATGTAAAGCTGAAAGATAGGCAATTTTTATCAGAAAACACAGGCAGTTAAAAAGAAGTTTTCTTGCTTGGTGTGGTAGCGCATGCCTGGGGAGGCAGAGGTAGGAGAATCACCAAAGCAATAATAAAAAAGGGTAGTTTTCTTTGAACCAAGAACCAGTTTTGAAACCTGACTAACAAAGGTATCTTGGGATCAGTATGGCCAGAGCATTAGGTAGGCAGCAAGGAAATAGCTTCCTACCTACAAAAAAGTTCACCACTGGCAATTGACAATGACACACCCTTGTGAGTCAGTGTTAAAGACTACATGGGAAATTGTGAGCATAATTCAAACTGCATCCTCTGAGCAAGTATCTTCAGCATATTATGTCAAAAAATAAGAGTTCATCTCTGTCTTGTCAACAGGAAAGATGCTAACAAAAACTATTCAGATTTATCACCCACCCCTTCCCTGAAAAAGATTTTGCTATACATAGTCTAGGTTGACCAAGGACTTGAAATCCTCCAAGTGCCACAATTACAAAAGCATACAATCATATGTGCTTAACTGTTTTCTCAACATTTAAAATTGTAGAATGCTTTACTAATATAAGTGCCTTATCTCCATAATATACACCACAGTACCTAACTTGTACCTATCACTGGTACATAAAATAATACAACTCTTCTTTTGAGCATGTGTGCAGGTACACATACATATGTAGGCCAGTTTATACTGCCTTCCTTGATTGCTCTCCACTTTTTTTTTTGTTTTGTTTTGTTTTGTTTTTCGAGGTAGTGTCTCCCTCTAGCCCAGGCTGACCTGGAATTCACTATGTAGTCTCAGAGTGGCCTTGAACTCATGGTGATCCTCCTACCTCTGCCTCCCAAGTGCTGGGATTAAAGGAGTGCGCCACCACGCCCAGCTGCTCTCCACTTTCTTTTTCTGAGGCAGGTTCTCTCACTTGAACCCAAAGTTCACCACTTTGGCTAGTCTAGCTAACCAGCTTGCCCTGGGAATTCCCTGTCTCTACCTCCTGAATGCTGTTTTACAGGCAGGCTACCACACCCATCCATCATTTATGTGGGTGCTGGGGTTCTGGACAATGGTCTTAATGGCAAATACTTAATCCACTGAACCATCCTTCTGCCCTGATATAACATAACTCTTAAGAAAAAACTAATGAAAATCAAATCATGACCAAAAATGAATAAACTGAAGCACATGACTGATCCACACATCATATAGGCATTTTCATTATTACAGAAAGTAATAATATATCATTAGAACCACATCAAATTACTGTGTTAAGCCTCCAAACACCTCACCTAGAACTGAATTCAACCAAAAGGACAGATTTACCTATTGCCATTTGTTAATAAGTGCCTGATCAACCATTACATGTAATTTTCTAAAGAATTTTTATGACAAATTTGTGCCCATTTTCAGAATGTCTAAAATACTTAATGGAATCACCATATACACCTGTCCTTCTAACAATTTGTAATTAAAAGGTAGGCTCATCTAATTTAGTATAACTAAACAGTTCAGAAAACAATTGCTTTTCTAATATTTACTTTCTTGTATGTAAATATGTGTTCATATTTATGAATACATGTGTGTACCAGTGCCAACCATCTTTTTTTGTTGTTGTTTGTTTGGTTTTTCAAGGTAGGGGCTCACCATAGCCCAGGCTGAACTGGAACTCACTATGTAGTCTCAAGGTAGCCTAAAACTCATGGTGATCCTCTTACGTCTGCCTCCCGAGTGCTGGGATTAAAGATGTGCGCCACCATGCCTTGCGCCTTCCATCTTGTTTGTGACAAAGACTCTAGTCCATTGCTGTACTGGCCAAGCTAACTAGCCTGCGTGCGAATTTCGTGAGGACTCTCCTATCTCCACCTCCCATCTTGGCATGGGTGCACTATATTACTATGTCTGGCTGTATATAAATTCTGAGGACAACAAATGTGGGTTCACACTTCAGTGATTTATCCACTAAGCCACCTGCCCAACTCCTTGTTTACATTATTTAAAAACATTGTTTTTGGAGTTAGGCATGGTGGCACATGCCTTTAATCCCAGCATTCAGGAGGCAGAAAGGTAGGAGGATCACTCTGAGTTGAGGCCAGCCTGGGACTACAGAGTGAGTTCTAGGTCAGCTTGGGCTAGAGTGAAACAGAAGAAAAAAAAAAAAACAAAAACACTTTATCTCCACTCCCCCCTTTTTCTTAAAACAGGGTCATATTATATAGCTCAGACAAGCCCAGACTCCCTATATAGCTCAGGGTAGCCTTAAACTCAATCCTCCTGCCTCAGCCACCCAAAATGCCAGGATTAAAGGAGTGTACCACCACACCTGGCTTGGTTACTCATTTTATGTTTATTTAAAATCAGCAGTTCATAAAAACTAATCATGTGGCTCCCAAATTCTAAATGTTTGAGAACACTAGTTTCTTTACTACATTATTTTCCTTTCATACAAAGCTCACTTCTCCTTAGACCATAGTGTGAACTAGTTTCCAAAAGTGCTACATCTGCCTCAGATAAGGCTGAGATGATCTCCTGTAGAGATAGAGATCTGTAGAAATGGAATGTTCCAGGATCTTGGGCTATCTTTTGGCCTCAAATGGCCATTTATTGCCCACCTCTGTGTCTGACCTAACATCCTGGTGACTCTTAGTTGATCAGGTGTGATTCTTTCTGGAATGTAAGTAAGGATAGACCCCCAGGTTCCACCAACCCAAGGGCTAAGAATGTCTTCGGATAGCATCTGAAGCCTATGGTAGATATTTCCCTGTTTTGCTTTAGCCTGCCCACCTGATGGTCAGCCAATGTATTTGAAAAGTGCCTTGATTTATGACTTTTTAAATATTTTATTTATTCATTTTCTTTTTT
>PVHP010021022.1:0-29915 GCA_004024765.1 Zapus hudsonius | reverse complement strand
TGCTTGAAGTTCTAGCCTAAGTGATAACACAGGAGAAAGACATGAAAGGGATACAAATTGTAAAGGAAGAAATGAAACTATTCCTTTTTGCAGATGACAGGATCCTATAAATAGCATACCTAAAGGATAGTATCAGTAAGCTCCCAAAAGGTGATAAACTCCTTCAGCAAAGTAGCAGGATACAAAACTATCACACAAAAAACTATGTTTTAGCTCTGACAATGTCGTCTTTCAAAAAAGTATGTCTTTTATTTGTGAGGAGAGAGAGAAAGAGACAGAGAAGGAGACAGACAGAGAGAGAGAGAAAATAACTGGCATGCCTCTTGCCACTGCATCCTCATGATTGTGTCCGCTATGACATATAGAGAGGAGGGTACTTCAGAGCATCCTTCTACATCATCTGGCTCAGATGGTCCTTCCACCTGCTCTTCTGAGATGTCCCCTGGGCCTGGGAGAGATAGCTGGCCCACAAACTTCTAGGAAGTTCCCTGTCTTCACCCCCCCTTCTCACCAAAGTCACACAGGGTTTATACACATCCATTTAGTGTTCAGCTTTTTACATGAGTGCTGGGACTTAAACTCAGGAACTCATGTTTGCATAGAAGCACTTTATCCACTAAGCCACCTCCCAGTCTCACTCTAACTTTGTTTTCACTTTAAATCTTGTAAGTGCTGATAAGTGTGAGACATGGCAGTATGGTGACAGCAAAGCAGTGAGATCTCCAGGGACCTTGCTCAGCCTCAAGCCTCCTGCTGACTGGTTCTGGGCAGAGCCTTCATCCAGGGAGCACAAGATCCATAGCCTGGCTTGTAATCTGAGTGATTTAAATTAATAATAATTGAAATTGCAATTTAGACATTATATCATGAAACCAACAAATGGTACTAACTGTATAATTAGAATCAGGTGTGGTGGGGTATACCTATATTCTCAGTGTTGCAGGGTGTGTGGTGGGGAGTTCAGGAAAGTCCTTGAAATCCAAACCCTGTGTTCATGTTTGTATTTAACCATAGACTTGGGCAAACCAAACTGAGAAGGACAATTATTAAATTATTATATTTATTTATAGAAGAATGTGATACCTTCTTGTTGGATTGTTCCCTTGATGAGTAGAAAGTGGCCGTAATTGTCCTTTTTTATTGACTTTTGTTTAAAGTCTATTTTGTCACATATTAGTGTAGCCACACCCACTTTCTTATAATTCCTAGAAATGCCTGGAAAATCATTTTCCATCCTTTTACTCTTAGGAGAATTACTTGTTGGGCATTTCATCTAACTCAGTCTCAGTGCAGGTCATTTTTGATGGATTTATAGTTTTTGATGGAATTATATTTTCTTGAATTTTTGTGTTTCTTGTATTATAATGTATTCAGTGCTTGGGTTTCCTGTCTTCTGTATTTGACGCATGGATCAACAGTTACATATCTTCAAGGTGGGAGCCTAATGTGTCAGGTGTGGCTCTTATATTACTCCCAGAGTGACCACAGAAGTGACCCAATAGTTATGATTGATTACTCTGTATATATTCCTGTAGGCTAGTTGGAGCAAAATACAGGTCTAATATGCTAATGGGCAACATACACACATGCACCAAACCTGCACAGTGTATTATGCAAGGGCGGGATTAAACAGGTAATGTAGACAAAGCCAAAGTACCTAAGGGTGTGTGTAATTCTTTTGACTGGGAGGCTGAAGATAACCACCTTATGTTGAGTCCAGGTCCACCTGGGACCCAGTGAGACCTCTGCTTCCAAGAAGGACAGGAGGGGAAGACAAGAAGGCACTGTAAAATTAGAAATATCAAATGTGACAAATTCCCTTTCAAGACCCATCTTATCTAAGAATCAATCAACTATGGTGGACCCTGTTACCTCGAGGTGTGTCTCTGCTCTCACCCAAGCTGAGCCCAAGGCTGGCTCCCTCCCAGTCAGGCTGTGGGCTGGCTGGGTCCTGAATCTGCCACCTGGATCATCTGCTGTCCTGGACGCTGGTGACTCCAGGTGTTGGTCACTAGTACTCTGGAATCCCCTCTCCAGCAGGTGCTCGCTGGCTGGCCACAGTGTATCTGCTTCATGCGTTTAGAGCTCTCACTGCTGTTCTGCTCCCTCATGGCTAAGGCAGGTTCCCAGTGTGGAACTCCTCCTGGCAGGACATTGCCCCCATTGGCTGCTGACCACTGGGGCGGTGGTTCATGGAAGCCCAGCATCTTGCCTAATGCTCTGCTGATGTTAAAACTCCTACATGCCCTTTGCTTCTGGTAAAAGAGTGTATTCTGCAGTCTCTCTGCCTTCTTTCTCCCTGAAAACAATATTTTTACCAACAAATGTAAACCAATTAATTTAACCTAGAAACTCTCTGGAAAAGACAAGTTAGAGCATAAAGTCTTAGCACGTGTGTTAGAAAACATCAGTGATGGGGTTGGGAATTTAGCTCAGTGGATGAGCGCTTGCCTAGCAAGTAAGAGCAGGGCCCTGGGTTTGGTCCTCAGCACCACAAAAAAAATCAGTGATTAGTCTGGATACCTGTGTGGGTACCAACTACAAAGGGAAAATTGAAAACAGAACATTGGAGCTTTAGACCATTTTTTTTGAAGATCACTTGAGCATGAGGCTGTTCCTCGAAGCAGTCTTCCAAGATTTACTCATAAGCAATGAACTTGAACCAGTTACTTAGAGAAAATCTTCATTACAACTAGAGCAGAATCTGATCAATGTTGAACTGAAACAGCTGAGCTCCAAAACAATCTGTAACTAATCTGTTTTGAAAGAGAAAATACTGCTAGATAAACAATGTTCTTAGCCTACTTAACTTTGGATAGCAGTGAATCTGATTTTGATTTGCGAACTGTCTTGGTGACGATTGCAGCTGAGCTCTCCAAGTGTACCTGAAGAGCAGGGTGTCCTTCCTCCGGCTGCAGACCAAGTCCCACCTCCGTTCCCAGTATTTAAAAACTGCAGCTCCACTCACTGAATCTCAGTGTGCAAAGGTGATGGAACATTCCATGGGGAGAGGACAGAATTGCTGAAGGAAAGCAATGATGGACACTATACCAAATGTTTCCATGGAAACCTGGATATTCCTAGCTACCAGCCTGGTGCTCCTCTACTTGTAAGTAAACATCCAGGATCCTTTCCTCCATAGCCCTGGTTGAGATAATACTGGGATCCCACATTCTTTTTCTGTTGGACATTTTAAAGATATAATTGAATGAAAGTTTACATATTGTTATAGCTACAAACAATCTTGTGCATTGAACCATGGAACGCTCACCTGTAAACACTTTTCAGTCATTCTCCCCAGTTTGCCACTAAGAGGCTGTGGTCGTTTTGATGTGAATGTATGTTTCTTACAGACTCAGGGGTTTTAGGAAGCTTATGACTTGGGTGCACAGTCCCCTGGCTGGAGGAGGTGTCACTGGGGGCAAATCATGGGATCCAGCACAAAGGTGTGTTTGGGGGCAGAGGAAGAACACTTAACCTTAAACCATCTCTTTGGCATTATTATTAACATTTTTAAAAATTATTTTCAACCAGGGAGAGAGAGAATGGGTGTGTCAGAGCCTACTGCTACTGCAAACAAACTCCAGATGCATGCATCACTTTGTGCATCTGGCTTTACATGGGTACTGGGGATTCAAACCTGGACTGTCAGGCTTGCAAGCAAGGACCTTAACCACTAAGCCATCTCTCTTGCCCATTATTAACATTCTTTAGCCAGTGACTATAAACCTCATGTAGACAAGAGTCACAATCTGTGTGACCTGGATTTCTTTTTCCTTTCACAGATATGCAACCTATACACATGGACATTTTAAGAAAATGGGAATTCCTGGGCCCAAACCGTTACCTCTTGTGGGAAATGTGCTGTCCTACGGCAAGGTGAGCATTGTTGGAGTCATTTCCTTGCTTCTTCTGGTTGCAAACACTGCTTAGTCTCATCAGTAGAAGGGCTCTTTGGATGGAAAGTCTGGGGTTTCCCCCTTTCAGGAACTGCAAGTGTGTCCACAGCCAGCATGAGCTGCTCCTATGAGGCTGTGTTGTTTACCTCTGACCAAAAGCCCAGTCCTCTGGCACATTCGACCTTAAAACTCAGCTCATATGCATCAGAGGATTTTGTTCATTTCCTGATGCAGATTTCAGGAAACTGTTGTATTTGGAGAAAAAGAGGAAGGGATTCGGGTTCGTCAGCTCTAGTTCAGCTACCTACATATAGTTGTTTCAAGCTTTCCTCCCTGTAACAGCAAGCATGGGTGGTCATTTCTTCCCTCCTTGCTCAGCCCCTCTGAAGCCCCTGTCCTCAGGAATGTCACTGTACTTTGTATTCAGTTTAATTCTCTACATAACTGTTTATTTTGTATACATAAAAATTCACAACTGCAAGTTACCACAAGGGACATTTAAAGGTTCTGTGGTGAAAACTGAGCAAAGTTTTGATTTTCAGTGATCTGAGCAGGAGGAACACTGAAAGTCCTGTCGTGTCATCTTCACCCCCTCAGTTCATATGGTGCTTTCCTCACTTTCTCACGAGAGAACAGATGCTGAGAGGATACAGACCTGTGTGGGAAACTCGGTTTTCCTTTACCTTCGGTTTCCTTATGAATGCATGGAGAGAATAATTCACTGTCCCAGGATTTTAGAGACAAACACATGGAAGCAAAAACAACTCAGAAAGAGAGTTGCTTAGTATATGTGGGCAAGAATAATTCCTTCAATATAGCCACTACCCTGACAAAATGCAACACTTGCTTTAAATTCTGTATAACAAACATCACCTCTATTCTCTCCCATCCCTTCTTATGTCTCTGAAGTAAGAACTTTCTAGCTCTAACTACCAGTGAGAGATAGTGTGATGGTTAAGTTTTATTGTCAACTTGACCTGTTAGTAATCTTGAGTGGGTCTCAGATGCTGTTTCATGAAGGCAGCCTGAAATTAGGAGGCTCAAAGGAGCTAGAAACAAACACCTCTTCCAGGGAGAACAAAGCAGAAAGGAACTTCCAGAGACTCAGGGAGTCAACAAGTCTGGGAAGGGGTTGCAGGACCCCACCCTAGGACTATATAAAGGGCAAGGAAATCTCCCTCTGCCTGTTTGCGCTTATGTGTTTGTGTGTGGTGCTGGTGAAGATTTCTCTCTCTCCTTGGACTGTTAAAGGGGGGGCAGTTTCTTTTGCCATAAAGGAACTTCCCCTGGATCCATAGCTTCAAAAGTACTTTCCTCCCGTAGCTGAGCCTGATTTGAAGATTCATCCTAGTGGTGAGTGTGTCTGACTACAACATGTAGTAATCCCGGTTTAGTGGGATTTGAGTCATTTGTGCTCAAAATAGAGATGAGTTGGTACAAATATGACAATAATGGACTTTATTTTATTTCTTTGTCCAGGGCTTATGGAAATTTGATCAAGAGTGCTACATAAAGTATGGGAAAATGTGGGGGTGAGTATTCCAGAAATTTCTACCAAGTAGACTTGGTGGGATGAGGCATCTCACTATGTGAGGTTAATGCCAGACCAGTATTCTTGAACCCCTTTGGAGAGCTGTGCTCAAGGGTCCTCTATGTCTCCAGAGGTCATTGTCACCAGTCAGAATGAGACTGAGAACATTACAGGTCATGACTTTTCTGCAGACTTCATTGGTCCATGGACCTCCAGTCTAACTCTTTGTCAAGCGTTTGGTTATCATCCTCTTCTCCACATTACCTTCCTTAGCACCCCTTAAATTATATAAAATGCATCATTTCAGGTCTATCATGTTGTCATAAACACATGATATTATCTCCTTGCCATATTTATTAACTTTCAAGTTAGATAAATTCCATTTCTACCAATTTTGAATTTAATACATACTTTTGAAAGATAGTCTGGAGGTTGGGGAGATGGCATGGTGGTTAAAGGACCTGGATTGTAACGCCTGATGGCTGAGGTTCCATTCCCCAGTACCCACATAAAGCCAGACACACAAAGTGGCAGATGCATCTAAAATTCACTGCCAGCAGCAAGACGTCTTGGTGCACCTTTCTTTTTCTCTCAAAAAAAATTAAAAATTATAAATATTTCCTATGTACAAATATAAAAAAGAAAGCTAGGCTGGGGTAATAGAGGCAATCATTTGGGAGATGACCTAGAGTTAGTGTTTTCTTTCTTTAATAAATAGTCTTTCCTTATTTTTTACTTCCAGCCAAGATCTTTTTAAACACTCACAAACACACACGCACACACAATTTTTAATAGTTGTGACTATCTCCTGTCTATCTTGCTGAATTGGCTTTGGAAATTCATGATGTTTTTAAACATGGTGCTGTGTAGGGGCCAGAGGCAATAGTCACTCTCCCTTCAGAGCTGCTGGTTGTTGGTGAGAGCCTTAGAAGAAGTGTCATTATTGTACTGTGAGCCACAAGCAGGTGGGAGGAGCCCCTTCTTCTTCCCACCTGTGTGTCCCCACTATCCATCCTCAGAAAACACAGGGCTGCACACAGGCTCTGCTGGCTTGATGTGGTCCATAAACATCACGTGTTCCTATAACAAGAGCACACACTGAAGACCATCACTATCTTTTCCACAACTGTGCCCAAAGTGTTATCACTTATAAATCCTTGATAGTTGGCCTTTAATTTTTCTCTGCTCTACTCTCATTTTAAATGTAATATTTTATTGATGATACATATTTTATTTGTTTGTTTATCTATTTTACAGTGCTGAGGTTCAAGCCTGTGGGATCCTGCTAAGAGGCACAGAGGATATAGGGTTAAAGGAAAGTTGAGGTTGGCCTGAAACCCCGATGATCTTATTCTTATTATTTGAGATTGAGACCAGTAGGCGTTTGTCCTTCTCTCCTCCATTTCATCCTAGAAACTCCAGCACCCCCCCCCCCCCCGGCAGGCTGAAACAAACCTTGAGAAGCCCAGGCACTTCCAGGCCTGAGTTTACTAAAGCTCACATACACCAGCTGTAATAACAAGCCTGGGTAATAACAGTTTAAAGGTCACAATACCTCTGCAGCCACTGCCATATCCAGTACTTACCTTAAGTCACATACTTCTTGCCACTTGGAGCTGAGAAAGCCCCCCTCCCCAACTTATCTATGAAAACTAGGCATCCACAGGTTACTGGCCCCTGCCAATCGCTTCATAAAACTTCCACAGCCTACCCTGCCACTACCAATCCCCTTGCTGCTTATGCCTCTGCCTCTGATTTTTTCCTCTGGTTTCTCCTCTATATAAATGACCTTTTTACGTACAGTAAATGAGCTGTTCACTATGAATGCATCCCAAGAATTCTTCCTCTCATCAGTTCACTGTTATTCCAAGATTGTCCACTCAGCTCCGTGGATGAACAGGGAGTTGATGCGTGCTGCAACTCCCCGACTAAGCCACTGAACGACACAAGCACAAGGCATGGTGTACTCTAAGCAAGCACTCCACCACTGGCTACATCTCAAGTCCAGACACTGAAATATTTGAAACATGTAAACTTGTATAACTCGTGCAGACAGGCATAGGCCATTCCCATGGATGCAAGTCGAGACTTAATACATCCTCCAATGTTCATTGTAACCACGATATCTTTGGTCTTTAAATGGCCCTTCCCTGGTTCAGCAGCATTGTCCTTCATTATTATTCTATGACCTCACCAATGGCATCTGTGGTCAGAAGCCCTCAGATGAACCAAGAGCTCTTAAACAACTACAGTGTGGATTATATAACAACAGCTTCAACATCTGGATTCCTGGCTGTGGTTTTGTCGGCAGAATTTGGCATATTAAGTTTAATCGGTTCTGTTTTCCAATATAGGATCTATGAGGGTCGACAGCCTATGTTGGCAATCACAGACCCAGACATGATCAAGGAAGTGTTGCTGAAAGAATGTTATTCTGTCTTCACAAACAGGCGGGTGAGTATCTTATATTCAAAAATGCAAACATTTATTTTCCACTTATGTTTTCAATTTGAAATAATAATAAACTTGCAGTAGTTACCAGACAACATACAGGGATGGTATATAAACTTGTCATGCTGATTTCGCTAATGATAATGTCTTGCAAAGGTATATATGTAATGTATTTCTGTTAATTTAATAACAGAATACTGACATTGATACAACCTGAAGGGTATTTGCATTACCTCAATTTCATGGGTCCTTATCTGTGCACAGGTGTGTGTGTGTGTGTGTGTATGTATGTATGTGTTTGTGTGCGTGTGCATGTGTGTGTGTGTCTTTTTTTCTAGGCCTAGATTACCACATGTAGAATTTGGTATAATTACCAGTGTAGTCAAAACACAGTTGATCCCTTCACCATGAAGCTCCTTCTTGTCTGTCCACTAGTGACCTCGTGAACCCCACCTGTTTCCTCCTAAATTGGTCTGGTCCCATTTTCTTTTATAGATTGTATGTCAAGGAATCAAATCTGAAATTTGTCGCCCCATCTTCCTACATGGTGTGCGTTGTTGTGTAGATGTTAAATCATTTTAAGATTTACATTTACATCTATGGTTTCTCTGTGTTCACTTGTGTTTGAGGTAGGGTCTCTTCATTCAGTGTTTGTTTCACTGGACCATGGCTATTCGATTACTCCAGAGTCATTATGGGAAAAGATGTTTACTTTATGAAAAATTTCTTGCACTATTGTAAAACGATGGCTGGGTCTTTTGTGTGATTCTATTTTTTGATGGGAAGTGTCTCACACTCTGTCCCAGACTGACCTGTAACTCACTCTGTAGCCCCAGGATGGCCTTGAGCTTCTGGAGATCCTGCTTCCACAGCCTCCCCAGTGCTGGGATTAAAGGCATGCAACACCACACCAACCTTGGTTTTTCATTTTCTCTTTATTTCCACAGCTCACTTTAACTGTCCTTCCTCCAGTATCACCTTGTATTGATTATTGGAAGGCTTCCTCCAAGCGTATTTTTAAAATATTTAATTTATTTATTTGCTAAAGAGAAAGAGAGAGAGAAAGAGAGACAGAGAGGGAGAGAGAGAATGTGGGCATGCCAGGTCTTCCTGCCACTGCAAATGATACTCCAGATGCATGCACCACTTTGTGCACCTGTCTTTACTTGGGTGCTGGGGAATCGAACCAAGGACAACAGGGTTTGAAGAAGATTACTGAGCCACTTCTCCAGTCCCCAAGTGTATTTTTTTTTGTGATTAGCTTTCGCCATTTTTGATCTTTGTCTTTCCATCCAAATTCACAGTTTGCTTTTCTGTGAATATATTGGTGAGATTTTGATAAAAATGGAATGTAAGTTAGAGATCGATAAATAGAACAATCTTCATGCTTCCAATCCATGAAGAGATTCCATCTCATTAGGTTTTCATTGATCCACCTTGTTGTTTACATCCTCCAGACCCTGGAGATATTTTCTTTGATTATTGCAAATGATTTAACTTTTCATGTAGCATTTGCAAATGGAATTGGCACTTAATATTCTCAATACTACTGTTGCAATATATTTTGTGTTGGCTTTATATCCTCCAACACACTAAACTCAGCATTTCTTGGCATCTAACATATTTTTTGAGGTATTCTGAAAATGATGTCATCAGAGTTTATGACCAGTCTTACTTTTTGACATGTGATGAACATTTTTTATGTATTTTTTTATCTTATTGCCCTAGTGAGGATTTCCAGGGTATGATGAATAAGAATGGTAAGATGAGACATGTTTTTTTATTAAAAGCAAACTGAAATTTATTTTTCATGGCTCTGAAATCTGGGCTCAAGATTACATATAATTATTGAAAAAACAAAGCATCAAAGCATCCATCTCTTGTGAGTGTCTTCATGCTGTATGTCCACAAAGAACACAGAACGTGAAAATGGGACAACCATTGTGTCCTCATGGGATAAAATAGTTGATGATAGTGAATTCACCTTTGCCAGCCCTCTCTCTAATGACATTCATCGTCCTATGAGGGTATGCCCTGATGCTAACCTTTCCCATGTTTCATTAGGACGTCATTTCCAATATTGAAACATTGTAGAACATATCATACCACAGTAGACATTTTGGATGTCCTCAACAGGTAAGTTCCTTAACCACTCAAGGTTCTTGCTGAAAGTAAAATTTTAAAAATCATAATTTTGACCTTATACCATAGGCAATAAGTGTAATATACTGTTCTAGTATAATTAGAGACACATTTGGTACTAACACTCAAATACTGAAACATCTGCAAAATATATTATTTATTATTATACTATGTATTTTCTTAAGGAAAACAAAACATTGATTCCTTTCCAGGGGGTAGAAAAATGAGACTTCTAAGCCCAACAGAACAAACTCCTCATGTCGTGGAGCATGTCAAATACATCTTTTTTTTTTTTTTTTTACACACAATTGTTTTAATTGATCCTAATCTGAAAGGGATACACTCAGCCTTGGATTGTTAACTGCAAAGTTATCTAAAGATGTTATTTGTAGATGTTCTTTATCAAGTGGAGGATGTATCCCTTCCCTCGTTGTCTGATGAGTTTTTATTATGAAGGAGTGCTGGAAGATTCCACAATACTACAAAATATAGGTGTGGAAGAGGGGAGAGAGTTCCCAGTAGAAAAATAGAATTATTTTCCTCTTTCTTTGTGTCAGTGATAAAAAAATTAAGGGAGAAAGATTTCTATATCATTGCCATATTATTTCAGAATAATACACAAATACTAAATCCTACATATATTAATCATAATTATTTTAAAAAATCACAGCAACTATGTGTCATTTCCCAATTCATGCTGTGTGTACATTTACATACAGAATTTATTTGAGACAGAGGTTTCCCATGGCCTCCTACTACTTGTTGCCAAACCATTTCCACTCTGCAAAGCCTTGGACAGTGTCCTAGGTCTCATTCCTCTCTATTTAGCTGGAAGTATACCTTCCCTTCCTCAAGAAATATTTGCATTTAAAGGGGCCTGGAATATAAAGGCTTAAATCACAGCAAGTGGCTGACTTCTCCCACAACAAGCACATAGGTCAGGAGGCAATATTGACGTACATGGATTGAGCTTGGAGCATAGGGTCTGCCTCGTGGTAAGTACACAGTCACTAAATACTTTGTTAGCAATGCTGTCTGCTTAGCCTGTTTTCTACAACTATGGAAAACCTCCAAACTTATGTAGAGCGTAACCTATTTCTTTTGGGCTCTAGATTTTAGGCCCAGTGGGATTTTTGAAAAAATTTATCTGTGTATCTAAAGATGAAAATTGGAGGAGATTACGAGTGCTGCTGTCTCCCACATTTACCAGTGGAAAACTCAAGGAGGTAAGGAAATTGGAAGGACTTTTGATGGGAATCTAGAAAATGAAATTGGGGACCAGTAGATGCTGAGATCAGAGTCCCTTTGTGAGGGGGAGTCCTTTGAGTTTGAACATCCTAAAAATAATGTGTTTTTTGATGTCCTGTGAAACCCATTATACAATCCATTATAACACCACTTGTGGCATTATGACTTTGAACAGCTTGTCTTTCTGGAATAGAAGTC
This sequence comes from Zapus hudsonius, assembly GCA_004024765.1. Lineage (NCBI taxonomy): Eukaryota > Metazoa > Chordata > Mammalia > Rodentia > Dipodidae > Zapus > Zapus hudsonius. The sequence continues at coordinate 18,446 of PVHP010021022.1, read as the reverse complement.
TCTAAAATTAACTGTAGGTGATTTTTTTCATTTCATACTTAGATGTTACCCATCATTCAGCAGTATGGAGATACATTGGTTCAAAAATTGAGACAAGAGGCAGAAAAAGGCGAGCCCATCAATATAAAAGAGTAAGTAGCAAGACAGCCTCTGGGACTCTAAGCTTCCAGGAGTCCCTCCAGCTGCATTAGAAGCAAGAGGCTGGTGTTACAGTGGCCCGCTGAAGATAGGGTTACTTCCAGGGCAGGGCAGATGGTTGGGGGAGAAGGGTCTTCCATATATTCGATCCAAATTAGTTTACATACTTAAACTATTGTATATTCTAACCAAATGACAAAATATATAGTTAGAAGAGACAAAAACATGATCACACCTAAGTTGTGAGTAGAGAGGGCAGAGGAAGGAGGGAGATGAATATACTGAGTATATATTGAAGGAGTGGGATGGGTGAGAGCGTTACAAGGTGGACCTTGGAACAACGTAAAACTTCATGAATTACTAAGGTACAAGCAAGAAAACAGGCAGTACATTACTCCTCAAAATATTCCTCAAAATCAAAAGAGAGGGCCATGTTAAAGGCTGTAAGTAAAAAACGAAAAAGAACTTTTAATATTTAAATAGTTATGGGATTGATCGTCTTTTAAAAATCATTTTTCTCTTTATTAATATTCGATTTATTTACCTGCAAGAAGAGAGAGAATTGAGTGGGCTCCAGTCCAGTCAGAGAGCAGTTTGTTTCCCCATAATAGAAATGCCACTATTACACCAGTTTCCACATTTGGCATGGCTGCTTTGTACCTTTTATTAAGTCCTATATGAGTAAATGATTGTCCACCATTGTCCTGGGGAGCACAGTGGTTGCACACCACTTAGAAGCACATGCCACACACACTGCGGGATTTGGTCTGATGCTGAATTGTTTTCTTTAAACTCCTTGGCTCAGAGGTGTGTCCAATTCACCTCGATGCCCTCAATTCCCATAGAACAAGGGCACCTGCACTAGTGTCCCTACATAGACCTACGAGAGTGATGACAGTTCAAACACATTAGATATTCCAGGGTATAGTTCTGAAAGTGCATGTCTCTTTGTCTCCTGCCTCAGCAGATGAAGTACCTCTCACTTCATGTGCACAAGGAACAGAACAATTAGAAAGAGATACATATGTTACATCTCCATGTCTCTCTCTACTCAGCATATTTGGAGCCTATATCATGGATGTGTCCATTAGCACTTCATTTGGAGTGAATGTCAATTCCCTCAACAACCCACAGGACCCTTTTGTGAAGAAAGGAAAGAATCTCTTTAATATAAAAGTCTTAGATCAGTGGATCCTCCTCTCAACTGGTATGTTCACTGTTTTGTCTCCCTTTCTATTCATCCCTCATGTTCCCCAAAATAACTTTTGCATTGATTTTAGCCTGCTATGTAGTTCATTGTTTGAACATGCCCAACTCAATAATGCTTTCAAAGACAAATGGCTCATGATCAATGATGACTGTGTAACACTTATGCCCACTGTTGAAGCCAGCATGCACTGCTAGGATGAACCTCCAAACCAGGCACAGTTTATGAAATGAAGAAGGGATTTATTTGAAGCTTATAGATCCAGACAGAAAGGAAAACCACCACTAGCAACTCCAAAACCAAGAACAGGCAGCCAAACGTCAGGAACTCCCAGGCAGCATTCAGACTGCTATCTGCATTGTAGGCTGGACCAAAGGATCTGCCCACAGGGACACATCTTTCAAGTTACAAGCTTTAACACAAATTCTGAATCTCTTGGGGGACAGCCATTCAAATTACCACACTCTGTCCCTGTCACCCAGTAGATTCATAACCATCTCAAGTTGTATATTGTGTTGAGTTCAAATTCAAAGGTCCCACAGTCCTTACCAATTTAGGATTGCTCTACAGTCCCAAGATTCATCTGAGATTTAAGACTGTTTAGCTGTGAGTTCTGTAAAATCAATAAAAGTTACAAACTTTTAACATATAATGGCTCAGAGTAAGCATTTCCAACTTTTATAGGACATAACAAGGAGAAACTGGACCAATGGGAACTCAACAACCGTTAGACAAACATCAAACATCTGTACTTCAAATATGATATCATAACCAGTGACTGACAGTCTCCAGATTTTCCCATTCTATCTCTCCAGCTTGGCTGAGTAGCTTGGAAAAACTTCCATCCCTAGGCAACAGTGCTCCATGGTAGACCTTGCACACTCTAGGCGCCTGCAAACATCTTTAGGTCTCCATGCAAACCATGGTACATCCTCTAATGGCTGCACTGGCCAATCAGGTATTTCATGTCCTATTCCATATACTTCCTCTCAGCAGTGTTTCCTGCAACCATGTACATTTCATGACCCAGTCCATGCATGCATTTCTCATCCTTCCAAAAGTAATACTGGGTATGCAAGATGCAGCCATGTTGTTAATTCAGAGACAAAATAAATCATGACCTTGAAGAGCAGGTTCCTTCATTTCAGCTATCTCCTTCAAAAAGAGTTTGCATTTTCACCACTCAGTCTTTCCTGGATGGAAATCACCTCGGGCATCCTTTCCATTGTTTCAATGTAGAGCAGTTGGCCATCTTTAATCATGGTGATATTTCTTTAACAATAGCACCACCAGTCTCAGTGCCAGTAAGTTATACTTGCTTGAAATTTTCAAGTTAAGATCTTAAAATTCTCAGTTCCATATAATTAGCCAAACACATCATTCTATTACGTTAATTCAACCTTGATGAATCTCTCAGAGCATGGGCAGCAGAATGCATCCAGCCCATATTCCAGTAAAGCAGTTCCAAGAAAGTTCACTGCTGTCTCTCCTTCCCCTTAGAAAGTTCATAAGTCAAACACAATTCTCTCTACACCTAACATTTTCAAACTTTCATCAGAATAGTGCAAAAAAACTTGGCTTACCACTTTGGAAGACATCTTCAGTTGCAAGTACCAAGTTTTGTCTCATACTTCCTCTAGCACTCAAGTTCCAAAAAAAAAACAAAATACACATGGTCAGATTCATCTCAACCAATCACCCCACTCCTTGGTGCCAAAACTGCTGTAGTCTGCTTACGTTGCTGGGATGAACCTCCAAACCAAGCTCAGTTTATGGGAGGAAGAAGGGGTTTATTTGAAGCTTACAGATCCACACACAGAGAGAAACACCACCAGCAGCAGCATCTTCAAACGCCAGCACACTCAGGCAGCCCATGAGCAGGGACTCCAGGCAGCACTCAGACTGCTGTCTGCAGAGGTATACCTGGAATTCCAGATCCACCCCAGAACACCTGAGGGCTGGACACTAGGTCCACCCACAGTGACACCTCTTTCAAGTTGCAAGCTTTAACAAAACTCCTGAATCTATTTGAGGACATCCATCCAAATTACCACACCAGTAAGAAACTTTATGCCTTCTCATTATCAGCCAACAATTAGCCTTGACCTACACAACCACGACTTCACTTTCTCTAGCTTTGCATATTCTAGACACTTCAAATAAAGGTAAACATAGCATGTGAGGCCTTTCAGCTAGCAGTACATTGTCAAGTGAACCAAGCATCATTACTTCTCCTTTCTATGAACCAATGGTATTCCATAGCGGTTGATGGATATTCAAGTTTTCACATTTTCAGTGTTGTGAGGTTTGATCTTGTGAATGTTTGCACACAGTATTGTATCTGAACCTTTGTTTTCATGTGTCCTGGAAACATACTCAGGAGCACCATTGCTGAGTTACAAAGTAATTCTATTTTTAAAATGTTAGAACACTGAGAAAATCTTTTCTCAAATAGTTACAGTGTTTTATCTTCCCAGCAGGGATGCAGGAGGGCTCTGGGTTCTCCACAGCCCATCCAACACTTGCTTTGTCTGTGATCATAATTATGACTACTCTAGTGGGTAGTTTGTGTTCTAGACCTGTGGTTTGGATTTTCATTTCCATAATTCTGATTGTTTATAACATTAATGATTTTAATACCTTCTTTAGGTAAAAATTTACTCTGATATAGGTAAATTGTATTTTTTAAGTTGTAAGATCTCCTTACACAGCCTGCATGCAGCTAGCTTCTCAGATATATATGACTTCTAGATTTTTCCTCCTGTCTTTTTCTGTCTTCTCATTTGAGTGCAAAAATTTTAATTTTAATGATATGCAATTGAAGTATTTCCTCACATCACTTGTTCATTGATCACCTTTAAGAATCTGATGTGAGAATTTGCTCGCTGCATTTTCTTTGAAGAGCTGTGCCTTTGCAGCTCTTATATTCAGATCTTTGATCCATTTGAGTGGATTGGATATAGCATGAGGGAAGGATCTCTCATTCTTCTCATGCCAGCGACTGTCCAGATCTCCCAGCTCTAGCTGATTCATGAAAAGACTATCTTTTCCCCATGATGCTGTTTTTACAAGTCAGCCGACAAAGCAGTCATGAGTTTAATTCTGGGTTTTAAATTCTATTCCATTGACCTACATGTCTATCATAATATGAGTTCCAAATGGCTGTGACGATTTCAGCATTGGGGGTGATTTTTTTTCTCAGCCCAAAACAGTGTGTTTTACAACTTTATTCTTTTAAGAACTTGTGTTGAATATTGTAAATCCTTTGACAGCCAATATGAAATTTTAAAACATTGGCTTTGTTTTATTCTAATGATTAGTCAGAAGTACCATTGCTTGAGAAGGAATTTTGCAAATTTGTTCAATCTTATCCCTGTTTTTTCTCTCCAGTACTATTTCCACTTCTCATCCCGATATATGAGATGCTCAATATCTCCATTTTCCCAAAGGATTCAATACAATTTTTCAAAAAATTTGTAACAAAAATAAAGAAAAATCGCCTCTATTCTAAGGAAAAGGTAAAATGTGATGGTGGTGCCTCGATGACATTCTCACATGCATGTGTTGGCTGTCCATGTGTCGTTTGTATATTTTGCTAATGGTATGTAGAGAACACTAGCTTTCTATATTGTAGTGTGAAGAACCTCAAAATTGGGGGAGTCGGTTGAGAATGTATCAGAGACAGAATAACATTTATTCATAGGAATGAAAACCAGAAGTTACCAGTACAATACTAAAGATGTAATGTTCCACTTTCCTTCCCTTCGAATCTTATCAAAGAATGCTACTCACAAATTTAATTACTATCTGGGCAAGGTAGTACACACCTTTAATCACAGCACTCAGGAGGCCTTCTTGGGAGGATTGTTATGAGTTTGAGGCCAGCCTGAGACTACATAGTGAATTCCAGGTCAGACTGAGCTAAAACAAGACCCTACTTCAAAACAATAAAATAGGGCTGGAGAAATGGCTCAGCGGTTAAGGCACTTTGGCTTCAGTGTCTAAGGCCCCCGGTTCAATTCCCCAGGACCCACATAAGCCAGACCCACAAGGTGGTGGCCCTGGTGCTCTCTCTCTCTCTATCTCTCTCTGTCTCTGTCTCTCTCTCTGCTTGAAAATGAATAAATAAAATATTTTAAAAAACAATAAAATACATTTAGTTACTGCTGTTATAAAGTCCCATTGTGTCTATTCTCAAGGAGTCATTTCAGCTTCAAGCCTCTAATTTGACAAATTCTCCACTAGAGGGCAGATTGAGCCAGGTTGAAGTCTGTTCTATGTGTCTCTTGGCCTCAAGTGAGTGGAGGAGTTCTCTGGGCATTGAGAATGCAGGCTGCTAGCCAGGTATTGCTGCATATGGCCAGAAGGTCACACAAGGCTCTCTACAAGTCAGACAGGGAGACAGGCTGAGTAACCCCACTGTTCCTAGAATGCTATCATTGTGAGGTATTTGAAGATACACAGAATGTTGTATTGAACTTTGAACATGGGTGAAATTGACTGACTTTTTGTTAAGAATTAAGGTAGGATAACCAATGCACCAAGTTCAAGACTTCTTCTGGAAAAAGTGGAAGCTTAAGGAGCTACAGTTCCTGGGCAGGAGTCTATGTTCAGAAGCAAGTTCATGATCAAGGAGAATGAAGACCAAAAGCGATTGTAGCCCTCAGTTGTATTTCTCTGTGGGAAACATCGTCTTCCTGAAGGCTTACTGGCTGATGTTTTTGCCCACTGATTACTTCAACCAGCACCACCGGCTATGCTTGTGGATACAAGCAGGTCACATTCTAAGAGGGGAAGTTAAAATCTTTAATCTGGATACACTTTATAAAATTGTTCTTTCTCCTTCCAGGACCGAATGGATTTTCTTCAACTGATGATCAAGACTCAGGAATCCAAAGATCCTTGTAAAGGTAAGTGTGGTCTGTAAGGAAGGTGCATGAGGTTTTGCATACATTGTGCACTGACTTTTTTTAATTAAACCATTGGGATAGGTATGCTTGATTTCATGGTTCTAAGCATCAAGAGGACCAATTCCAGTAATGGTCTCTGGATCCTGTCTTTCTGCATTTCATACCTAAAGCCTATCTATCGAAGACACTCTTCTGCTCCCTTGGTATCATTATCAGTTTAAGATCAGTCAGCCCTCTTCTAGTGTTTTTCTTCCTGGCTCTGTAATTTCTCCATCAACTGAGTTCTTCCATTTTGAAAACCTGTCCCCAGGTCTTCAACTATCAGATATGTCACAAAGCTACATTCCCTGCATCTCAGTACAGGTTGTGTATATAGATCTCCACATTTAATGAAAGCACAAGTTTTGTAAATGTTTTCTACAGGGAGAGTGACATTGAATATTTCAAAGAAGTCATAGATATTGCTGGTCCATGGACCAGTCTTTCACAATAAGAGTTTCTTTGTAACCCAACATGGCGATATTAGCTCTCGCAAACATGCTTAAATGAAAGACCACAGAATTTTCTACACAGTGAAACTTTGTCAAAACAAGCTGTCTTAGCAATTTCTAACCATATTTTATAAGAAATAATTTATGTATTTCCAATGAGAGAAGGCCATCCTATGTCTTATGTACAGCTAAAGGACATTAACAATTATTGAAGTCACAGAGTAATGATACTGTGTGTGATTCTTGGAGTTGCCCAATTACTGTGGGGATTTTGTCATAATCAGAAACACATGGGCAGGAGTCTCATCAAGCCTGGGAGAATTGGGATGTGTCAGTCACAGGATGGCCCTGATTTTTTTTTGCCATTTTTATCCTTAGATATTTAGGAGTGTTGTCTGGGCTGTTTCTTATTAAATCTGAGACATTTTATATTGGTTTGCATTATATTTTTTTTCTTCTTAGCTTTTTCTGATGAGGAGATTTTAACCCAATCAACTTTCTTTGTTTTGGCGGCCTATGAATCAATGAGCAGTAGCCTTACCTTTCTGATGCATGCACTGGCCACTCACCCAGACATTCAGAAGAAACTTCAGGAGGAGATAGATAGAGCTTTGCCTGATAAGGTGAGTGCATGTGTTCGGAGGGTTAGGGGTGAGGGGACATGAAGCCTGAAGAAGAATGTCTGCTCATCGCCTGCAATGAGGATATTAACCAAGAGTGTAAGCGTTGATTCTTTCCCCCACCAACACAATAAGAATGTGAGAAAGAGACAAAAGGTCAAACTCAGGAACAAAACCCTATCCTTGGGCAAATGGAATCCTTAGAGTATAATGCTAGTCCAGGATATCTATTATCTATCATCACAAGATCAGCCCACATACATCCACAAGTCTTCTGTGACATTGCAGAATAAGCATTAATTACTCAAGAGTCTGCAGAGCCTGCTATGCAGATATTGCTAGACCTGCCCTGGCCTGGTTGTTGAATGAGCAGGACTGAGTTTAGTTGAACTGGGAAGACTGACTCCAGTCTGCCTCATACTATGTCTCTCCCCAGTCATGTAGATAGAGGTGAAAAAGCAATAATTGGGTCCCTGGATCACCTGTGAATCTTCTATATCACATTCATTCCAATAGACCATACAGCGATGGGTGCATCTTACACACACTGTCTTCACAACTCTGTTGAGTCTGGGAGGCTGCAGGGTAGGAAATGACATGGACTCTGGAGCTTGCATGGCTGTTTTGTCACTTAGTTGGACACAGAGGGTCTTCCTCAGATCCTGCCATCAAGCCCCAGAACAACAACCAGCAGGCTGGCTCAGTAACATGACGGTACTAAGTGTGGAGTCCCGTTCTCACCAGAGCTCTCACTAGAACTCCTGTCCCAGGTAGCATCATCATAACCTTCTTTATCATGGTGGGCTATAAGGGACTAGGGTCTACACATATTATTCAGAGTTAATTTAGTAGTGTTTCTGTTCTAATCAGTTATTTAACATTTAATGTCTGTGTCTGTCATCTAGCATTTATCTATTGTCTCTCACTTACTTATGTACTCTCTACCTATATGATTTTAGTAGTTAGTAATCATGAGTTAAGCCATCCATGATAACACATGGCTACAAGTTAATTCCTAATATTAATTTACTAAAATCTGCTCCTTTTTTTTTGAAGGCACCTGCCACCTACGATGCCATGGTAGAGATGGAATATCTGGACATGGTAGTCAAAGAAAATCTCAGATTCTATCCAGTCAGTAACAGAATTGTGAGGGTCTGTAAAGAAGACATTGAAGTCAATGGTGTGTTTATCCACAAAGGGACAGTAATGATGGTTCCCGTCTACTCTCTTCACCGAGACCCTCAGCACTGGCCAGAGCCTGAGAAGTTTTGGCCCCAAAGGTACAGAAACCATGGAAAAGGAAAACCACCCTGAACCACGCTAGCTAGTTAAGCATGTTATGTTCTCTGTTACTTATGACATACATAGGACATTGCATTTGCTGGCATTGTGTGTCTTTTTGATTTGGGGAATCTGCTTTTTTTTAATTAAAAAGCCATAATTATTATAGAACCTGCACAAATCTTGGTCAGGTCTTCTCTGGTAGTCCATTGAATTCTTTAAGTGAATCCCCAGAAATGCTTGGTAAACACTTCCGTTTGACTAGATTTTGTCTCCAGCACCCTCCAGTGTCGATATAAAGGTACAGGCTGAGGCCTGGAAGTCTGCCTCCATGACAGCTGAGGTCTAGAAACATTTGATTATTTTTCTATGTTGCATTGGTAAGCCGAATAGAAAATGAAGTATTTGGGGACAGTGTGTTGGATGTTGGTCCCATAAATGTGTCTTTCCTGATATGCCATTATGGACCTCATCTTGTTGACCTTGGAAGCCCTGGTGCTAGTAAACAGTCTACATGTAGTGCTCATTGGAGGAATCAGAACACTCCCGTGTTTCTGCCAAGCTCAGCTCTTCTGCCCCTTGAACCTCCACACACCTGCAGTCAGGGAAAATGAGGTATAATCCTCTGATCCTAGATGACACCCAACAGTGCTGCCTGTGTTAGGGACTGGTCCACACAGTTTGAAATGTAAATATGGGGGCTGGAGAGATGGCTCAGTAGTTAAGGTGCTTGCTTAAAGAGCCTGATGACCCTCGTTCAATTTTTCCAGGACCCACATCTAAATACCAACAAAATCTAAATACCAACAAAATGCTCTGGAGACTATTTTATACACAATCAACTGTAATGCACTGTGGGATGTTTCTGCTATGTCGCTGTGGCCCCAATACTGGCTCCAACAGCCATCTGATCACATCAACTCTCTGGCCTCCAGATGACCGTGTCCCTCCCCTGTATTCTATGCTGTTCTATAATAAATCACTTGTATTCCAGAATGTTTTCCAAAGTATTAGAGCAGCTGATGAACATACGACTTTTATACTTTATCATTTTCCTAAAACAACACATTTTCATTAACTTAATCATATAGTGCAATCATCAAATATGAGTAAATCCTGAATTAAACTTTTAGTAACTTTTAACCTAGTGAATGCCAACAGACAAGGAATTCCATGATGTCAATACAATTGAGGAGCATCCTATTACCTAAGAAAGGGATCTGACTTCAAGCATTCCCAGGGCAAGGAAAGGAGAGACTTCTGAGAGACAGGAGGCAAAGTACGCCCAAGGATGAGGAAATTTGAACTGGAAGAGAGAGGAGGAGAAGGGAGGGGACAGAGGAAGGAAATATGACCAGAGTGTCAGGGAGTGTCTTCTCCCTCCTATCTCTCCATGAGCAAATGACCAATGTCAGTGTGAGCGAGGAGCCTCCTTTTCCTTCAGTCTGTCTGATGCACATGCACGTTTCAGAGTGAGGACACATCAGCATCCTGGATTTTATTTTATTTATTTTATTTTATTTTTGCGGTGCTGAGGACCGAACCCAGGGCCTTGTGCTTGCTAGGCAAGCGCTCATCCACTGAGCTAAATCCCTAACCCAGTCTCCTGGATTTTAGTGTGTAGCATACATTTACTTTTCTGGTGTCTGTGGGGATATTCATGCCTGTGTTTGTAGATGTGCAAGCCCCGTGGCACATATGCAGAGGTCAGGGGCAGTCCTCCTCCAGTCTTCCATCCTTTCCCTTCTGAGACAGAGTCTCTCACTGAACCTGGAGCTCTCCATTTCTCGGTTAGATTAGCTGACCTGGGAGCCGCATAATCCTCCTGCTTCTTCCCCCTTCAGCACTAGGTTTCCGTGGGTGACCACACACAGTCACATTTGTGTGGATACTGCAGGCTGGACTCAGGTCCTCATGCTTGTGCACAAGCACTCCTGCCTGTTAGTCCATTTTCCCATCCCCCATTACACAGTGACTTTCACACAGAGTTTGCCTCCCTTTTCATCTCAGCAACATGGAAGCTATTATCTAAAGGGATAGAAAGGACCTTTCACATTAAATCCTTACAGCCCAACACCTGCAGGAGGAGCTGAGGGAGCGACAAGCACCTGTTACAGATGTCTGACAGACATCCCTGAGCATGTGGCTCTGGGAGCTTTCCTGCATCTTAACTTGTTTTCATCTGCCTTTGTGCCACCAGGTTCAGCAAGAAGAACAAGGGCAGCGTCAATCCTTACGTATACCTGCCCTTCGGAAATGGACCCAGGAACTGCATCGGCAAGAGTTTTGCTCTCATGAACATAAAACTTGCTGTCATCAAGGTCCTGCAGAATTTCTCTTTCCATCCTTGTGAGGAAACTCAGGTGAGACAAAAATTCCTGTACACACAATGTTTTATGAGAAGCTTTTGTTCTCAACTGAATAGTGATTTGTACAAAAAAGTGTCCATTCATCTTTTAATAGTTTATCCTTTCACCACATGTGCTCTCTGGAGCAGGTAGGAGTAAAGGAGCCTTCTGTTCTCTATGTCTGCAAATATGTCATCTTGAAGAGTCAGTTCCCTTGAGCATGACAGGTCTGCCGCTTAAAGTCCAAGCAAGCCTTCAGTTCTCATGCACGGGAGAGGGGCCTGTTGTACAGTGAGCACACCATCATGTTGGCTGAGTGGAGGGAGCTCTCTTCTACAGGAGCTCACAGAAGCCCTCATAGGACTATGTCCTTTAACCCTCACTGGACCCTGGAGTCACCGAGGGGCTTTAGTAACTCACCACGCCTGGTCATCCTGAAATCCTAAAATAATGCACCCTGTGTATGGTTTACAAGCTCTCCATCAGTCGCCCACTTGTGACCAATGTGGAGAATCATTGTGTAAAAGATGATTGCACGACATGAGGCCTTGAACTTTCAGGACCCTGTGTAGTTCTCTGCTCTGCTCTGCACAGTGTGTTCACACCCAAAACTCCCAAGCTTCAACAAAGACACTACTTTTCAAAATAGTATGCCATCGTGTCTACAGATCTGGTTTTATAAAAGCTTTGGTGTGTGTGTGTGTGAGAGAGAGAGATAGAGAGAGAGAGAGAAAGAGAGTTGTGTGTACATGTGTGCAGTACATGTGCCCCATGAGCCTGCACACTTGTGGAGGTCACAGAAGGGCATCAAGGGTCTTTTTGATCACTTTTCTTCCTTATTTCCATGATGCAGGCTATCTCTCTGAAGCAGGAGCTCCCTCTGGTTTTGTCTGTTTCTTTCTTTCTTTCTGTTTTTTCTTAGACTACCTAACTATCCAGTGCCCGGATGCTCCTGTCTCAGTGTTGGAGGCATGAGTGGCCACACCCAGCTTCTCTAAATGTGAGCTGGTATCTAATTCAGTCAACGAGCTTGTGTAACAAGTGCTCTCACCCCCTGAGTCATGTCCCCAGCTCCGGGTTTACATTTTTAATCTGGTTACTTAAATTCAAATTGATTCAGAATATAAAGAGCAGGCCCTCCACACAATAAGCATTTCACTAAAGGAACTTTTGTCTGAACACTTCCACTACACAATCTTGCCACAGCTTAAAGAAAATGTATTAGTGATCCTTGTTACGTGAGGGAAAGTAGTGTTTGTGTTTGTAAAACATTATCATCTAAAATCTATATTTTCTACTTTTTTTCTGTAGGTGTGGGTGGTTCATTCATTGCTTCTCAATATGCTTGTTTCACTGTCACAGGTCCCCATAATATTTGGCAAGGGAACACTTCTTGAACCAGAAAAACCTATCATTCTAAAGGTTGTGACAAGAAATGGGATCATAACGGGAGCATGAATTTCTCTCAGGATGTCTTCTATGTTCATCAAGAAGGCAGCTGTGTTCCAGAAAACTGGAGTCTAGTTTAGTTTTGAGTAAAACTGAGGTGAAGATGTATTTATCAACCTAATGCTTTTAATGGATGATTACATATTCCAAAAAGATCCTGAATGCTACCAACTGTGAAATGTAAGGGAAATGACCAAATCAAGGACAGACATGGGGGTTCGTCTTCCCTTGTTCTCATGGGACTATCTTCCTCCATACTCATTCTCATGGTAACTTTTATTAGTCTAAACACGTTTCTGTAATTTTATCATTGTTTTGATGTTTATGAATATTATTGTGAAGGTTCTAGTAAATTTATATCAAATGTTTTCTTTTAATCTTCTGTAGTGTGTTATAATAAGAATGTAAATGCATATTATCTCTTTTCAAAGCTATGTGATGTCTTTATTCACATTAAAAGGGAAATGATTAAGCAATCCCAGCTTCTTTTTTCACAGACATAGAAAAATAATCTCAAAATTTATTTGGAAAGGCAAAAGGCCTTGGATAGCCAAATCTACTCTAAGAAAAAAAAACTTCCTCAGGAGGTATCACCTTTCCATATATAAAGACATTTTACGAAGGCATAGTAACAAAAACAGCATGGTACTGGCATAAAAACAGGTAGACAGACCAATGGAATAGAATTGAAGACCCTGCTCTTAGTTTTAGTCCCTGTAGTTACTTGATCTTTCACAAAGGTGCCAACAATGTTTGCTGGTGTAAATATAGCATCTTAAACAAATGGTACCAGACAAATTGGATACACATGTGTAAAAAATGACAGTAAACCCACTTCTTTCACCATGCACAATAAATCAACTCCAAATGGATCACGGACCTCAACATAAGACCTGTAACCCTGGAAGAAAAGATAGGAGGAACTCTTCATGAAATAGGAGTAGGGAAAAACTTCCTGAGCAAATCTCTAGTAGCCCAAGAAGTACAGCAATCACTTAACCAATGGGACCTTATCAAGCTTAGAATCTTCTCTACAGACAAACATACCACACTCAGAACAAATAGACCACCATTCAACTGGGAGATGATTTTTGCCAGCTATAACACAGACATAGGTCTAATATCTAGAACTTACAAAGAACTCAAAAGAATAAACTACAAAAAAATCAAACAGTCCCCTAACAAAATGGGGCATTGATCTCAACAGAGAATTAACCAAGGAGGAAACACAAATGGCCCATTCTCACTTAAGAAAGTGCTCTTCATTCTTAATCATCAGAGAAATGCAAATCAAGACTACAATGAGATTCCACCTCACTCCTGTCAGAATGGCAATCATAAAGAAACCCAACAATAATAATTTCTGGCAAGGATGTGGGGAAAAAAGAACCCTCATTCACTGCTAGTGGGATTGCAAACTCATTCAACCACTATGGAAAGCAGTGTGGAGACTCCTGAACAGAATGGACATTGAGCTAGCAATGAACCCAGCTATCCCTCTACTAGGCATCTACCCTCGAGATGTCACACCCCAGAATAGAGACATTTGCTCAACCATGTTTATTGCAGCTCACTTCATAATAGCCAAGAATTAGAATCAACCCAAATGCCCATCCCTGGACGAATGGGTATCAAAGTTGTGGTACATCTACACAGTGGAATTTTACTCAGCACAAAGGAAAAATGACATAATGAAATTCAGAAAAAAGTGGTCTGACTTGGAGCAGATCTTACTTAGCCAACTCACAAAAGAACAGAGTCAAATGCCACATATTCTCCCTCATATGCAGTCCCTCACCAGGATAAGCTTAAACTCTAAGCAAACCTTGCTGGGGAAATGAGAGATTGTGAAAGAAGTAGAAGGAATGGGAGGGGGGAGAACGATGGGACTTATACAATATGCTAAACCAATAATGAATTAAAATCATAAAATTCTTACTTTCAGACAGTAAGCTCTGGAGGAAGAAGTGGGCATTGTCTAGTAAGAGGGGCTGTGAATGGAAGGGGAGGAAGTCTAACCCCATGAAAAATTTATCAGACTTGCAACTCCCTGTACCAGTCATTGGATCCTTCCCATACTGAGCTGTTGATCAAAGAGACCTAAAAGGTCCCCAGAACAAGACAGGTTTCTGTCAAAGCTCATGAATACCCACCCCAGGCCAAAGGTAAGATCCTATTGCTGAAGAAACCACAGAAAGACATCAAGCAACACTGAGAGACCCTGTGAGATCCAGAATGGTATCCAGCCCCCAGATGGTAGCATGTGCAGTGCTACCAAGGGAAATTTGTCAATGATATTTGGAGAAAGCAGAGACCACTGATAGAAAATACAGACTGTTGCCATGAGAAGGCTGAACACACTTCTGGGAGAGATCAACAAACCAAGAAATGGTCAACTGTGTAATAGAGGTGCCAAAACCTGGAGGGGGTATTCAACAGCTTTTAAATTGGCCAAGAAATCCACTCAGTGACAAGGAACCCGTAACTAAAATTGGGACTTAAGGCAAAATCCTATGGGAACCAAGCACTGGGGCTCCTAAAAGAAATCTCCATTACCAGAGAAATACACTGTGGCTAATCTCAATTAGAAATGTGTTTCTCATTTAACCTTTACTGATCTCACTCTCTGATGGAGATTTTGTTTGTATTTTTCAGAAGGCAGTGAGAGAGCTGTGGTCATTCCAACTCCACTGATGAGCCTAAGGTGAATGGCTGATATCCCTGCAAGAGATGAGTCACCCCAGACCTATTGTGTAGGCCCCAAATGAAACACTTGAGAGAGTGGTGGGGTAAGAAAGAGACCTATAACCATAGCCAATCAGTCAAACCAGGATAAGTCATCGAGACAGACACCAACGACTTCCAACACAATTTAAGTAGAAGCACAGAGACTCAAGTTCACAACAAAAAATCAGACTTAAAACTCAACCACCATGACTCTGGGAACTGAGCAGAAGAAAGGGTGGAAAGATTGTCCCTCAGTTCAAAAAGCATAAATTACTCAAAAGCAAAGTAGATATAGATGCCAACACCATCATAGTAGGAGACTTTAACACTCCACTGTCATCCCTGGACAGATCTTCCAAACAAAAGACAAGCAGAGAAATAACGTTGCTCAACAGCACCATAGACAAACTAGGGATAACAGACCTTTACAGAACATTCCATCCCAAGGACACAGATTACACATTCTTCTCAGCAGCACATGGAACCTTCTCCAAAATAGATCATGTACTTGGGCATAAATCATCCCTCAGCAAATTTAGAAAAATCCCCTGCATTGTATCAGAACACAATGCATTAAAACTAGAAATTAACAATGGAAGAGGATCCAAAAATTTCAACAGATATTGGCAACTGAGCAACTCGCTCCTAAAGAATGAATGGGTCAAACAAGAAATCAGACAGGAAATCCAGAATTTCTTAGGAACAAATGATAATGAGGACACAGCATTTCAGAACCAGTGGGACACAATGAAGGCAGTCCTAAGGGGGAAATTAATTGTACTAAATACCTACATAAAGAAGACAGAGAGGTCTCAAATCAACCACCTATCATCCCACCTAAGGTCAGTAGAACAGATGGAAAAATCCAACCCAAAAAGCTCCAGATGCAAGGAAATAATTAAGATCAGAGCTGAGATCAATGACTTGGAAACAAAGAAAATAATTAAAAAATAGACAAAGAGTTGGTTCTATTGAACCATTTTTATAAAATCACAAAGTAATATTTATTACTATTAGAATATATGAAGTTTATACAAACTATACCAACATTATCTGTATATAGCAGACATACCTGGGACATAGGGAGTTTCTTCAGTTATTCTAAGAAAAAAGCCACAATATCTAAATCACATTTTATAATACTTAATATAATACTTAAATGATAACCCAGCAGAAACAGCATGAACAAGACAGGAAACATCTCACAGTTAGTGTGTTAGACATAATAACCTTATCATATAAAATTAAACACCAATGAGCAAATCTTGATCTTAAGATTCAGTTCAGAGACCCTAGGCAAGGCCGGGTGAGGGAGCCTTGCCTTGGCTTCCCACAACCCATGCAGCCCATGAACACATCCACTGACCCTGGGTTCCAGGCCAGGTAAGGAAGCAGCCTCTTTGCTCCACACCAGCCTGTGCACCTGTGGCTCTTCCCACTAACCCCTTGACCCCAGGTGAGGCAAGGTTTTGGACCTGTGTCAACCTCCCACCTGCCCTTGTGCTTTTGGACCCCCAAACCTAGGAAGGCCAGGGGATGGAGCTGTGCCTTAGGTCCCCACCAGCCCGTGCACCCAATGACCCTGACCACTGACCCCAGGTTACAATCAAAGTCCATCCCCCAGCCTGGTATACTCCTGCTGAAGGTTTGAATACCGCCCTCACTTCCTGACACCAGAGGAACCAAGCAAGAGTCAAAACCTCACCAAAACCCTGCCACAATCTCACTACACTGTCTTCGGCTCTCTAAAATCCATGTATTGTGCACCTCTGTGTGACACGACTCAGTCGTAAGAGTGATTTATTTACTCAAAAGCACGAGGATCTGAAAGGGCCTGGTTTCCTCTGAGTTTGATTTTCCAGCACTCACCTAAAGAGCTGAGCATGGCCACACCTGCCAGTGAGCCCAGTCCTATGAGGAACAGGTAAGCACTGGGGCTTGCTTGCTAAGCCTCAACTCAATCACAGTGGAACCAAACCATTCACACCATAGCAGGCATGTCCTGGCCATCCCTACAGGTGCACAGAACCCATCTTGAGAACTAACCTTTGTGATGGCAAGGGGGAAAAACCAGGGTCTACATGAAGGATCTCTATTGCCCTGGGGAAATCAGACTGAGGGAATCTGCCTGCACTCAAAGTCCTAGTGTATAATGATACTGTTGAATTAACCGGTGACTAGCAGAGCTGTTTCAGTGTTAAAGATTACTCAACTTGGAGACAGCATGAGTTGAATGTCCACTGGATGATAGGGACTCCGGGAATGGGTGACTTCGGTCTTCTGGAACTGGAAAATACAGTCTTAGCCATTCTGAACACTCAGAAATGAAGTCATTCGGGGTTGAGACTTGGAAGACAGGGCGGTCCTCAACTTCTCCTCTTGTTCCCTTAGTTCTGCATCCCTCTGCTTCTATCCAGTGTTGACTGTGAAGCAAGGTTTCTCTGTCACTTTAACCAGCCCAGTATCTTAGCCTCACACCTTCTGAATATGGTATGAAGTTGCATGCTGACTGTTAACCCAAAGGTCTGAGGAGGAAACTCGAGTCATTCAATGTCTATCAGGATGCATGGCCAGCAGGCCTGGTGGATCACCTCTTTAATCCAAGAATTCTGGAGGCAGAGGTTGGAGAATTGCCATGAGTTCAAAGCTAGCCTGGGATGACCTATGTCATAAAGTCCTGAGCTACATAGACAGCAAGTTCTCATTCAATTTGTACTGTATCCAAGTAGAATAATCTTTAACACTTTGGAGCAGCTCTGCTAGTTATAGTTTAATCAACTGTATAATCATACACTACAGACATTGAGTGATGGCAGATTCACGCAGCCAGGGAACTTCAAGTCAGTGTGGACTGGAGTGAGGCCATACCATGAAAAACAAAAACAAAAACTTCATGCTTGTATGACATACTGTAATGATTAGTTTATCAACATTAACTGATCTGTTCAGTGAAGCGTAACCTCTGTCCCTCATGTGCAGATTCTCCTTGATTGGACCCCTGGAAAGAGCATTTAGAATCCCAACAGTTCCTCAAACTCATCTCAAACAACCCATCTGGATGCCCACTGACCCAGGGACTGAAAACATGTTGGCGACTAATACCCAGGTGATACCCCTAATAATTTTAATGTGGTAAGAGAAGGATGCATGGAAACCAATATTGACAGTAGAGAAGAGTCAATACTAGGAATGGGATGGGGGTCAGTTTCCTACAGGAGAAAGGAACTTCGTTTCTGGAAGGTGCTTGGGTGAGCACAGACTTTACCAGATTG
>PVHP010021021.1:0-29903 GCA_004024765.1 Zapus hudsonius | reverse complement strand
TTTTGGGAGCCCAAAAGTACGGGATCCGGTGCCTATCGCCCTGAATCCCTAGTTCCAAACAAGGGGTCCCCCTCACTGAGTGGAAAATTGGTCGAATTTGAAAGCTGTTGATTGTCTCCCCCAGGCCGAGGCTCCTCCATTACACCAAGTGCTCCTTTGTTGGTTCTCTGTTCCCTCCCAGTAGGAGGTGTGGTCAGCCAACTCATGGCCGCAGATTGTGTTTCGTGTCAATCCTCTCTGTTTAGTCCAGCTGTCGTTGATCAGTTTCCCCTGGCAGCCTGTGCAGTGCCTTCCAGCACTACACTAACTGCCTTCTGGGGGCTGGATACCATTCCGGACGTTGAAGGGTTTCTCGATGCTGATCGATGCAGTCTGTGATTTCTTCAGTAACCAATGATTTCGACACAAAGACCTCTAAGCTCACAACCTTAAAGCAGCCTTAGTACTCATCCACCACGACTCAGGGAACTATGCGGAAGAGGGGGCGGAAAGATTGTGAGAGCCGTGGTGGGGGAGATTATCCAGAGGCATGGCCAGGAGAACCTGGCTGAATATTAGGCTATCCATGGTCCCCTGTCACAAGGACTGATCCAGACGACCCATGGAGGATGTTATCCAGTGGAGGGGGGAGGGGAGGGCAGTGGGGAATTGGGGATAACAACTCATTGTTTGCCCACTAAATGTTGTAACTCATTATGGACAATAAATTAAAAAAATAAAAATAAAAAAATAAATAAAAATTATTTATTAAAAAAAGAAATGTCCTCTTCTTCCAGAAGAGGGCGCTCAAAACATACTCAAGAGCCAAATCCCAAACTCTTCAGGGGGCTTTTCACAAAACCTCGGCAGAAGTCATTTTTAGCTTCAGGCATCTAAACTATTTTTCTTTCATAATTACCAGGTAAGATGCCTTCTACCTTAAAGTTCACACTTTATATTTCCCACCTCTTTAAGAGATAGTTTTGTTGTGTGTTGAGTGAGACAAGAGAAAGCAGGCGAAGAGCTGCTTCAGTGGTTGTTGCTGACTTGGGATTCGTTCATGAAGCAAGACTTGAAAAGTACTGGGACACTGATGATTCCTGAGCTTCCTGCTTGTCACCCTCACGTGGAAAGTGGAAGCCATCCCAGCAGCCTGTGACCAGCGTACTTGGTGCCTCTACCTTGTTCTTGCTTATCCCTGCTCAATCCCCCTCGGTGTCCAGTTCTTGGTGTGTGTGTGTGTGTGTGTGTGTGTGTGTGTGTGTGTGTGTGTGTGTGCGCGCGCACGCGCGTGTGGAGGTTAGGGGTCTTCCTTTATGGCTTTCCATCTTATTTTTTCCCCCGAGGTAGGTTCTCACTCTAGCCCACACTGACCTTGGACTCACTATCCTCAGGTTGGCCTGAAACAGTAATTCTCTTACCTGAGCCTCCCATCACGCCTTACTTTTTCATGAGACAGTCACTGAACCATGAGCTCACTAGCTAGCCAGCAATCCTGAGGACTTCTTGTCTCTGCCTCCCCAGGGCTAGGATTATGGGCACACATGGCCACAGCTGGCTTTTATGTGGGTGCTGGGGATTGAAACTGGAGTTTTCATGCTTATGCAGCCTGTACTTTACCCAGTGGACCCTCTTCCCAGCTCTGACTTTCAGGGCTTTATGATTATACCCCTGACAATTTGACTATGGAATGTTAGATACACAAATGATAAGGGCCTGCCAGGAAGCTCTGTTTTCAAAAGCATATTTTGGGGTTTGGACACACAGACACTTAAACTTCATGGAAGAACCTGTTGTGTCCTTTAGAAAAGCATTATTCTATTTTGTTGTGGGGTAAAAATTAAGACATGGCTTTCCCATGGCCATGGCGATCATTTTACTGTCTATTCTTCCAGGAGCACCCGAGGGTGGCTGGGTTGAAGCTCTGTCCACTCCATATAGCTTTAAATGATTTTGGAGGTCTCATTTCCTTTTCCTAGTTTTGGAGTGAGACTCACAGCTGTAGACTGCTGGACACAGCTTCCATTTTACACTCTACAGGCTTTTCCTATTCCCTGTAATCGGAAGCTCACAGCTGCCCTCAGCTATGTCTTCCTCTGAGAAGTTCATCTGCACCTCACTTATCTCTGGAAGCCACTCTCCGTGATGAATATGAAGCCCTTAGTCCATCCTGCATTCGCCTAGCTCCACTGGATGATTTTGTTGTCAAGCAAGATAAAATTTCTCCTCAAATCACGCTTTCTCCCTTCTTCAGCTCTTCTGGGGCACCTGTGAGATGGCTTGATTTTTTTTTCCAGAGCATACAGTAATGTTTTGGATATTGACAGCTTAGGTAAAACTAGTAAAAAAAATATCCTGTGTAGTTGTCAAAAATGTATCCATGAGTTACTTCTGGGAAATACGGTTTTTACTCAGAATAGTATAACAGTTAAAAATGGAACAAAAAAGTAAGTTGCTGAAATACCTATTACAATGGTACCTGGTACCTGGTACTGTGTGGTTGGCATGAATCTGGACTCTGTGGTTTAGCATCAATCTGGTGCCTTCTACACAGATGCCTGACTTGTTTGCAGTTCTTGGGCCTGGATGAGATGGTAACACGGATGTTTTCACATGCCGTCACCAGAGTGCACGGCCAGACATGTGGGACTTGATGAGGATATGGTGGTAGGAGTGGCAACATATGAGGGGGGAGGTGGGGAGCAAAGGCAAGATCATCGAAGGACGCCTAAGGACGAGTTAGAATATGCCTTTGGTATTGTCCAGACTCTTCCATAGGATGAGAGGACTCTAAGTCCAGAGAGAGAGAGAGAGAGAGAGAGAGAGAGAGAGAGAGAGAGAGAGAGAGAGAGAGAGAGAGAGAGAGAGGAGACCATCTGCATTATTCAAGCTCTCTTCTACTTTTCTAAAATTATTGATCCCGTCCCTTTTTTTTTTTTAGAAAAGCGAAAACTTTACAGGTGAGAAGTGTGTTGGCTCTTCAATCACTTTATTTCAGGAATTTTATTTTACATTTTAAAGCTGTTTTCCTCTTACACTTTTTAAAATAACATGAGGTCAGTGTTTTATATTTTAAATCAAAATAGAAACAGCTTAATTCAGTGACAGCTGTACAAGATTTTGCTCTTCACAGAGTTCCTAAACGCTGACCCAAAGGCCATGTGTCCGCCCACTGTACGCCAACTTGTTTTTGCAAATTGATCGCAGAGGGGTGACCATGGCTGTGTGGGTGGATATCACACACACACATCTTTTACTTCCCTTATTTTATGTGTGAACATAGCTATTTTTTAACATCAAAATATTCTCTTTCTCAATAGTCAGGGCCAATTCTGTATATTTGACTATCAAGTCCTGGATATTTGGATATAGGCCTTTTATTAAGTGTGCATCAAAGAATTTTTATTAAATGGCATTTGAAATACTAATTCTCTACATTTTTCCTAGTCCTCTGCTACTCCATAGTATATTAGAAGTTATTAATTTGTTCATCTGTAAACTTTCATTCTATATACCCAGACTAGCCTTAGCCCTGGATGCCATGTGGAAGAATTTTAATATTGTGTACAATTAAGCCGGAAGTGAGACAGTTTGTAATAGAATTGTAGTCTCTTCTTGAAAATTAAATTATTCTCATGATATTAAATGGCATCAACTTTTACAAAGTCACCTACATCATATATGATTTAAAGGGGTCAGTTTGTGGAATGTTTCCATAGAGTCACACAAAACTTTCCTAAGAGGTCAAGAGCAAAGTGCATTGTTTAAGAAGTGTCTGAGAAGTCAGACTGCTTGGCTTTGAATCCTGAAACCATCAGCTCAGAACTTCCTATCTGGATGAGTGATGTCACCTCTCTGGTCTCAACTTCCATTTTGATGTGGTGAAATTTACCTGGGAATTATGGCATCATGTTTTCCCTGCAAGGAACAGTCCTTAGAATATACTGTGCTTTTAGATGCTATCAACAAACCCATGTTTCTTTTCTCTTAAGAACCTGCAGAGAAACAGTCCAACTTTGTTTTTGTGGTACACATGACAGGTGGGATTTGCTCTGGTGCACCTCTGAAACCTCAAGTTGTATAAGCAAGCCTGGGCAATGCAATAGTGCATCCTTTAAAAAATATCCTCATCTCTGTGCTATTGTCTGACCTTAAATGGGTTCCCTAGGATAAGGAGAATTTTACAAAATTTCCATCAGGATAACCATCTCAGCATAACTTTCACAGCATATTTCTCTTGCAATATTCCATTTTAGTCACCTGAAAGTTTTCATTTTTCCTTATCTCTGGAAGTTCAGGTCAGTTTATGGAAATATTGCTTGAGCAAAGTAAATGATTTGGAAGGAAAATTCTAACCTCTTTGGCTTTCTACTTACAACGGTCATGATAAAAAATAATTGCTACTGGATTCTGTTTGCTCTCTCTGGCCAGCCTGGTGACTTGTGATCACTTAGGTAGAAGTAATCTTTGGGATGGTTTAAACTCAAGCCTCCTACTTTTTTTTAAGATGAGGAAATTGAAGCTTAAATAAGTTAATCATCAATTGAAATTAAAAGCATAATCAACATTTTAATTTTAATTTTGAGCTTATTATCTTAATACCTCAATAGTATTTATTTTTATTTTTTAACTACTTGCCAAGTAAGTGTTTTCAGATTAAAGTAGAGGAAAACTACCAGATATATAAACTGGTATATATCCACCCTCCCTCCCTCCCTTCCTCCCTCCCTCCCTCCCTCCTTGCTTTTCTTTCATTCTTCCTTCATTTCCTCATCCTCCTTCTTCTTTTGAAATTTGGTGAGACAAGGTCTCACTATGTAGACTAGGCTTGGACTGAACTTGAAGCCTTCCTGCCCCAGCTTCCATAGTGCTGGGACTACAGACATGTACCACCACATCCCAACTGAAATATATATATATATATATATATATATATATATATATATATATATATATATATATATATATATATATACCAGAATGACAAATTTTAAAACAAAATGCAAGCATTTTTTAAAAAATTATTTATTCATTTTCAAGCAGAGAGGAGAGAGGAGAGAGAGAGAGAGACAAAGAGAGAGAGAGAAAACGAGCACCAGGGCCACCACCTTGGGGGTCTAGCTTATGTGGGTATTGGGGAATTGAACCCCAGGGCCTTAGGCACTGGAGGCAAGTGCCTTAACTGCTGAGCCATCTCTCCAGCCCCAAATGAAAGCCTTTTGACAACAATTAGTTTGTTTACTAAATTTAAAATCAAATCACAGTAGGGCATTTGTGTGTGTGCGCATGCACACACACATGTGCACCTGGTATAGGAAAGTCTTGGGTGTCATTGTTTTTAAGAATACCATACACCTGTTTTTGAGACAGGGTCTCTCATTGGCCTGGAGTTCACCAAATAGGCTAGACTGGCTGGCCAGTAAGTTCCAGGGCTCCACTTGTCTTCATCATTCAAGCACTGGGATTATAAGAGTGTGCCATCCTGCACGGTTCTGGAGACTGAACTCAGGTCCTCATGCTTGGCAGACAAGCAAGCACTTGACTGAGTTATCTCCCCAGCCCACACTAGGGAACTTTTTGAAAGTCACTGACTGCCTCAAGCATCCATCCATGGAGATCACTGAAGAGGTTATTCAGTGTTTGGCTGCTGAAGATCTCTTTGTAGATGAAGAAAGAATGTTTCTCTTTTTGAAATTAATTAACTCCAAGTGAAGAAGTCACTTGGGGAAGAGAGCCATGCTCATCTTTCCTTTCCCTTCTGGAAATGACTAAGAGGAGGCAGGTGAGGAGGAGTCATGCTAACTGCTTAACTCAAATTTTATGTCACTTATGTTTTCCTAAAAATCAGAAAAAGTTACATTTTCATCATTGAAGAGAACAGGAAGGGAAATCATAGGAACAGTTTCTTAAAAATCAACCTAGAAAGTAGGTTGTTGGAGTTCAGCACATCGCAGCTTGTTCCCTGGTCAGGGTCACAGGATTTCAGACATAGGCAAGGTGATAGTATTGAAAGAGGTTTCAGAAGAATTGGGTCAGAAGCAACTGGATCAAAAGAAAAGGGGCTTCAAATCACCTGTTTGAGGGTATAGCTTGAGAGCTTCTTTTGACATAGTTTTTTTTTTTTTTTGGCTCACAGTGAAAATCAGGTTACAATAAAAGTCTTTGGAGATGTCAGCATTTCCACTCCAAACTGCTAGCTGAAAAAGAGCAGACAATATTGTGATATAAGAAAAAATATATTTGATTTTCATCTGCTTCCTGGTACAGAGCTCCTGAAACACTTGCAATTTCTTGAGTATGGGGTTATAATACTTTGTCTCCAACCAGGCTGGTTACATAAGAGTTTGTAGGACTCTTTGGATATCAAGTGACGAGTGCCCTTTGTATGCCTGTAAAATGTCTGGGGTCTCTGTACACATTTAGGTTGGGGGTCTGATTGTAGAAACATCAAAGTGCTATTAAAGTGTTGGAACCCTTAGCCCAACCCTCCATCTCTGGGGAGGAGTGAGGGGCTGGAGACTGATCTAATTGTAAATGGATATTTGGACAATGAGTTATGACTATGCAATAAAGTGTCCTTAATGTTCCTAATAATAGGCTTCAGCAAGCTTTGGAGTTGTGGATGTGAGAGCGACACATGGCAACTCTGCTGCAACAAACCTCCTGAATTCAGGCATCTCTACATCTGTGAACTTTATAGCATCCTGTGTCGGCTACAGTCAGAACCTGCCTCAATCTTACCCTCAGAAAAAGCAAAGTAGAACATTTTTTTCTGAGTTCTATGAACTGTTCTATTTTGATACTGACCACAACTAGTTCATATCTATCTATCTATCTATCTATCTATCTATCTATCTATCTATCTATCTATCTATCTATCTATCTATCTATCTATCTATCTATCTTTATTATCCTTAATTAGATACATTGTATGAGCAAATCTTATGGTGGTACCCTGATTTCCCTCCTCCCTGTCCCCAACCCACTGGGAATCCTCCTCAGTGGGTGTACTGGATCAGTCCATGGGATATGGGGTCATGAATAGCATAGGAGGTAGCCAGGTTCCCCCTACCCTTTGTGTGTTGTTGCTGAGGAGGGCAATGTCTCTGGATATTCTCCCCCACCATGGCTCTTACATTCTTTCTGCCCCCTCTTCCTCTCAGTTCCCTGAATGGTGGTGGGTGAGTTTTAAGTCAGCTTTATTGTTGAGATCTTAAGTGTCTCTGGGCTTCTGCTTTGGGTTGTGTTGGGTATCAATGGTGTCTGTCTCTTTAACCTATCTTGGCTTATCTTGACTTGTTGTGGTGATTGGTCTCCTGTTTTTCATGACACTTTCTCAAAGACTCCATTTGGGGCTTACACAATAGGTCAGGGGTGTTTCATCTCTTGCTGGGATGTCAGCCATCATCCTGTGTCTTGTTGGTGGAGTTGGATTGACCAAGGCTCTCACTGCCTTCTAAAAAGTACAAACACAGTCTCCATCAGAGAGTGAGATCAGTATAGGTTACATGAGACAACATTGCTAATTTGGCAAAATTCTGTAGGGAATAGCCTCTCTGTAGTTCTCTAGTAATGGGAATTTCCCCTTGGAGCCCAGGGTTTTGATTCCCATAGGATTTTGCCCTGGATCCCAATTCCAGTTAAGGGTTCTTTGTCACTGAGTGGATCTCTTGACCAATTCGAAAGCCATTGACAAGTAGGTTTTTGTAGGAACCTTGATTTTTAGCTAGTTGGTTAGAATGGGAGGCACAGGATTTAAAAAATTGAAAAAATGTTATTGGGGACTTTAATATATGAGAATACTATAAATTGATCCTATTGCCAACAGGCTCTCCTCTTTTGAACTCTTGCCTGTCCCCATTCCAGAGGGTCCTCCTCAGTGGGGGTGTCGGTAATCACTGTAGGAAAATGACCACACCAGTGAGACCCTGGGTAGGGGGGGGTGACACCTCTAAATATGCTTTCCTACTCTGTGACTCTTACATTCTTTTGTCCCCTCTTCTACAATGTCCCATGAGTCCTGGAGGGGTGGCAGAAGTCTCCTTTATTGATGAGTTCTCAGCTGCCTCTGATTTTATGTTTTGAGTTTTTGTCCTTTCAGTGGCTCTGGGGATGTTTCTCTGGCTAACAGTGAGAGCAGCACTCATACGTAATTCACCACTTCCTCTGTCTTGTTTTCTCAGCCCTGGCAGGTGTAATAGAAATAACTCATCCCATGACAGAAACTCAGATTTCTCCTCTTGTCAAAGTGATGACTCTTGGATCTCCCTGGAATTAGCTGCCATCTGTACAAAGCAACTTCTTTAAGAGTAAGAGAAGCCTTGATCAAAGGGGATAAGCATTCATTTAGAAGGCTTTTTGGTGGGTATAATCTCTCCATTTAGCCAAAGAACAGCAGAAAGTTCCCTTGAGGATTTATGACCTTCCAAATCATAGTCGTCTGGCTTGGTTCTCAGAAGAGACATGAATTCCCTCCCCCTCAGAAGGCCTCAGGTCAAGTCAGAGAGCAGTTGGTTACCTCTCTATCTAATGTACCACTATAGCACTGCTGGATACATCTTGTTTGGCTGGTTAATTCTGTAGTTACAGGGTCCACTGCTTGTTCATACCGCTGCTTTTTAACTGTAACAGCTGGCGTAGCACTTTCTAGCTCCATGGCAGCCATCTGGCAGGGGACTAGTTTCCACCTTAGTTCCAGCTTAATTATTCAATGTCTTGCAACCAAGCTTGTGAAGTCCTCAGCAATAGGGTCTCACCATCTAGTTATGGTGGGTGCTTTGGCAATGGTCTGCATTGTTTTGGAGGCCTCATGGGCCTCCCTGATGGACCACTCACTATGTGTATATGTGAGTTAGGGTAATGCAGATTTGGCACTGGAATTTACCTTTGGTTTTATGACGCTTTCTCTACTCCAGCAGATTGCTTTGGCCAAACTGTCCTTGTCTTTCTCCCTCCCTTTCGGAGAGTTATTATCTTTTAATCATCTGACAATGAAGCAGGATTCTATAATACTAATTCAGTTTGTCTGTAGTATTATGCATTCCTCTTGTCTCTTTCTCCTGTACCCTCACACACTTTCACACCCTCTACTCTGTCCTCCACTTGACTGTCTACTATCCCCTTCTAGCTATACACCTTTCTCCTCTCTCTAAGCCTCAGTGTAACCCCTTTGCTAGTAACTCCTGATGCTTATTACAACTTATAAACCAATCGAATTATTCCATGTTAGGCTCCGCATATGACAGAACATGTAGCATTTGGTTTTCTGAGCCTGGATAACCCCACTTAGTACAATATTTTTCCAGAACCATCCAGTTTCCTGCAAATTTCACAATTTTATTATTCTGTATAGAACTCTCTCTCTCTCTCTCTCTCTCTCTCTCTCTCTCTCTCTCTCTCTCTCTCTCTGTGTGTGTGTGTGTGTGTGTGTGTGTGTGTGTGTGCACCACATCTTTATTCCCCATTCATGCACATCTGGAATGATTTCATTTTCTAGCTACTGTGAATAGAACATCAACAAACATGACTGAGCAAGTATTTCAATAATAAAGAGTAGAGTCTTTAGGGATTATGCCAAGGAGAAGTACAGCTAGATTAAAACGTAGATACAGTTTTAGATTTTTGAGGAACCTCCATACTGATTTCCATCATTTCTGTAAAAAGTTTACATTCCATCCACCAGTGGATGAAGGTCCCTCTTTCTTCAAATCCTTGCCAATATTTGCTATCATTTGATATTTTTGATAATAGCCATTCTGACCTGAGTGAGATGGAATCTCAAAGCCACTTTAAATTACATTTACCTGATCGCTAAAGATGCTGAACATTTTTTTAGATGGTCATTGCCCATTTGTAATTTGAGAACTCTGTTCAGTTCTCTGCCTCATTTTTTTTTGAGTTGGTTGATTGATTTTTTTTTATTGTTTAGGTTTTTTTTGATTCTTTGTAGATTCCAGATATTAAACCTCTGTCAGATATATAGCTGGTGAAGAGTTTTTCCTATTCTGTAGATTTTCTGTTGACTGAGTTGATGGTTTATCTGTCTTAGTGGTTGAGTGTTTGTCTTATCCCCTAGGATTTTGGGGTCTTACTCAGAATCTTTCTCTATGCTTATATCTTGGAGTGTCCTCCCTACTTTTTCTCCTAGTTGTTTTAGAGTTTCAGGTCTAATATTGAGGTCCTTGATCAACTTGGAGTTGAGATTTGTGCCAAAGAGAAGAAGGCCTAGATCCATTCGTCCATGTGTGCTGATCCAGTTTCTCCAGCACCATTTGCTGAAAATGCTGTATTTTCTCCAGTGTGCATTTTGTCTTCTTTTTGAAAGGTCAGGTATCTGTAGTTCCCTGAATCTTATACCTAAAATTCTATTCCATTGATCTGTATGTCTACTTTTGTGGCACTATCATGCAGTTTTTATTATTATGGCTTTATGGTATATTTTAAAATCAGTTATGGTGATACCATCAATATTATTATTCTTACAGAGGATATTTTTGGCTATCTGATGACTTTTGTGCCTCTGCATGAATCTTGAGACTATTTTTTTCTAGTTATGTGAAGGATGGTGCTGGAAGTTTGATTGGAAGAGCATTGAATTTGTGTATTGTTTTTCACAGGATGGCTGTTTTTCTGATATTCATTCTTCTGATCCATGAGCATGGGTGATCTTTCCATCCTCTCAGGTCTTCTTCATTTTCTTTATTGTTTTTATGATTTAATTGTACATGTCATTACTTCTTGGTCAGTGTTATAGTCAGCCATGCACCAAGAGGATGAATCTCTAAACCAGGCACAGTTTTGAGAGGAAAGTATTGATTGAAATAACAGATCCAGGGGACGTTTCAGAATGGTGAAAGAGTCTGGCCCTTTTTCACAGATCCAAGCAGAGAGAGAGAGACCCAGCACCAGCAACTCAAGTAAGCACACTCTAACTCCTAAACAGCAGCTCCGTCAGACTCAGCTCTGGCTGTTCTTTGTATATGTATAGCTGGAATTTTACATCCACCTTCGAAATACACTAGGAAGCCAGACCAAGGGACACCTCCTCCAGCCAGGAGACTGGAGACAAATCTTTAAGACACTTTTGAATTTATTGGGGGACATTTAATCAAACTACCATAGTCAGGGATATTTCAAGTTATTTATTTATTTATTTTTGGCTTTTGTAAATGTGACTCATTCCTTGATTTCCTTCACCATATGTTTGCCATAGGCTACTGATTTTTGTGTGTTGGTTTTATATCACATCCTGTCACGTTGCTAAAAGAGTTTATCAGCTCTATGAGTTTTTGCATGGACTTTTTTGTATTACTTATGTATAGAATCATACAATGTGCAAACAAGGCTATTTAAGACTCCTTCCTTTCCTGTTTGTTTCCCTGTTATTTATTTTTCTTATTTTCCAAGTTAGGACTTCAGATACTATGTTAATTAGCAGTGGGGAGAGTGGACACCCGTGTCTTGTTCCAGCCCTGACTGGGAATGCTTCAAGTTTTCTTTCTCATTTACTAATATTAGTTTTAGGTTTGTTGTATATAGTCTTTAAGGTGTTGAGAAATAATCCCACTATTACTAGTTTGTAAAGTGTATTTAATCATGAAAGCAGGTTGTATTTTGTAGAAGGCAATTTTTTGCATTTATTGAGATGATATTGTGATTTCTGTCCTTAAGTCTATCAATATGATATATTGCCTTTAATAATTTCCATATGTGGAGCCTTCCCTTCATTCCTGGGATGCAATTTACTTGATGAAGTTAGGTGATACTCTGGATGTGTTCTTGGAATTGCTTTGTAAGAATTTTACTGAGAAGTTTTGCTTCTAACTTCATTAGGGATACCAGTCTACAATTTTCTTTTCTTGATGTCTCTGTCCAGTTTTTATATTAGTGAAATGCTGACTTCATCGAAAGCATTAGAGAGAATTCCCACAATTTCATTTTTTGAAATACCTAGAGGAGCATTGGTTTCAGTTCTCCCATAAAGTTTTGGTAGAATTCAGTAGTAAATCCGTCTGGGCTATACCTTTTTTCTTTTCTTTTCTTTCTTTCTTTCTTTCTTTCTTTCTTTCTTTCTTTCTTTCTTTCTTTCTTTCTTTCTTTCTTTCTTTCTTTCTTTTTTTTTTGCTGTTGAGGAGGTTTTTAATTTTGATTCACTTTCCTTAAATGTTATAGTTCTTTTCACATTAATCATCTCTTGTGGGTTTAACTTTAGTAGATCACATGAGCAAGAAATTCATCTCTTCCTGATTTTTCAATTTGGTAAAATGCAGGTTTTTGAAATATGTCCTAATTATTCTTCCAATTTCATTGTTTTATCTGTTATAATATCTCCTCTTTCATCTCTAATCTCATTAATTAGATTCTTCTCTTTATTTGCCTTAATTTGGCTGGAGGGATAGCAATCTTTTTTATTTTTTTCAAAGAACAAGCTCTTTGTTTCATCATTTTTTGGGTTGTTTTCTTCCTTTCCAATTCATTGATTTCTCTCCTGATCTTGATTATTTCTTTCTATCTGGTATTTTTTAGGTTTGTATTATTATTGTTTTTTATAAAAGCCTTATGAATCATTAATTTATTTATCTGGTATCTCTCTTTTTTTGTAATGTAGATATTTAGAGCTATAAACTTTTTTGCTTATTTCCTACTTCCTTTTGATTGGAATATCTCTTCTATTCTTTCACCCTAACGTGGAGTCTGTCTTTCATGGTAAGTTGGGTTTCTTGAAGAAAGAAAATGGATGGAGCCAGTTTTCAGATTCTATGTGTTCACCTGTGTCTTTTGCTTGGGGAGTTGATATTCAGATTTACAGTTGGAAAATGTGAGTTAATTCCTGCCATGTTGGAGGTTTTGTAGAGCTCAGTGTTTCTTTCATCTTCATTTGTTTTGATTATTGCTTTTTCTCTCTTGTGGCCTCTTAAGTATGATTATTTTTCTCTTTGTTATGAAGTATTCTATCCAGTATTCACTGTAAGGTTGGATAGTGCTTTATGTCACCAGCTTAGTGGGCCTAGTTATCCATACTAGGGGTGGGTGGGGTGGAGGCACAGGTTTAGAGAGTGATACCTAAACATGCTGTAGATTTGTGAGATGAAAATATAAAACATAGTGTCTGCTTTATATTAGAATTGAGTTGGGGATAACTAGTTGGTGTCCAGATATTTGGAAGACTGGTAAGTATGAAGAAAACTCCAACACATACAGGGTCAGAACTAGATAATTGTCATTCTGCTACTTTGGACATGTATAATGTGTATGTACATGTGTGTGTGTGTTTCTATGCATGTCAAGAGCAGAGATTTATGTTGTGTCTTCTTCAATTGCTCTATACCTTATTTTTTCTTCTTATTTATTGTCAATAACTAGATACATTGTATGAGCAAGTCTTATGATGGTATCCCATTTTTCTCCACCCCGTCCCCAAACAGCTGGGGGCCCTCCTCAATAGGCTTTCTAGAACAGTCCATGGGATAGGGGATTATGAATAGCACAAGAGGTAGCCAGTGGGTTTTTTATTATTTTTTTGGGGGGGGTGTTGTTGTGAGGGGTCAATGGCTCTGTCTGGGTATTCTCCCCCACTATAACTTTTACAATCTTTCCACCCCCTTTTCCATGCGGATCTCTGAGTCGTAGTGGTGGGGAAGTTTTAGGTCTGTTTTACTGTTGAGATCTTAAGAGTCTCTGGATTTTGATATGGTGTCTGTCACTGAACCTGGAATTTACTGATTTGTCTAGAATAGGTAATCAACAAGCCCTAGGAATCCTCATGTTTCTGCCTCCCCAGCATTAGCATTACAGGGACATGAAATCATGTGCCACTTTTCATGGGTCCTGGCTATCTAAACTCAAGTCCTCATGTTTGTGGAACCAGAATTAGCTGACTGAGTTAGCTTGCCAGCCCCATACTGCTGTTTTACCATGTTACTTTCTTTGTTTGAACCAACATTTATTTTGACAGTGATATACATATGTCTTTAACTTTGAGGAGGCTTAGAATTAAGAATAGAGTGTACAATAGAATCAATACTTTTTGGTTGTTAGGGAGAATCTGTCTGTATTTCAAATTTGAATAACTGTAATATTTAAGAAAATCTGACACTTAAGAGACCCAAAGGGTTAGAATCCTGATTCCATATTAAAATATATAATTGTACAATTATACTAGAGTGGTTGTTTTAAATTGAGAGGCATAAGATAATATAGCAACACTGGTACTTGGATATTAGAAGAACTAGAGAACTACTATATGTATGAATTTAGTATATTACATTTTCTTTAGTTGTTTAATATGTGTGAAGTTTTTGTTCATAAGATCACTAAAAGGAATATAAGGTAACACTAATAAATAAAATTTAAAATAAAATTTGAAGTATTTAGAGTATTTAATTAGGTGTCTCTGTCAGCTTCCCCTCTGGTGAGTCTCAAAGGCCACTCACCCTCCAGGCCTTTGGACCAAGGCCTGCCTGCCAGTCTCAGGATGGCTGTGTCACAGGATGTCAGGCAGGATCTCAGGTGGCAGGTGGAGGTAATCTCGGAAGTACTGGATTTTAATAACCATAATTGTCACAACTTATACATATGGAATGAAATAACATAAATACAATAAATTAAACATTGTAATCAATAATTTAAAAATTGGATATTGATAAAAATAGCAAAAATAAGAAAGATCAAATAGTTGACTATATCCCTATGTCTTTTTCAAGAAATGCATACTTGCTTTGTTTAAAACTGAGTACTTCTATCATATAATAGGGGAAAAAGAAGACAGTTCCTATTTCAGAGACAAAATATGCATGTAGAAAACAGAGTCCACACATGTTAGGCTTCAGTAACTGTGAACAAATTTATTATATTTCTTTTATGTCCACAAAGTGTTTTAGATATCAGAGCATGTGCTCCAGTTATTTTTAAAAAATATATTTATTTATTTGCAAGGAGGGAAAGAAAGGGAAGGAGGGAGGGAGACAGAGATAGAGAGAAAGAGAGGGGGTGGAATGAACAAGAATGAGATTGAATGGGCATTCCAGGCCCTCTTGCTACTGCAAATATGCTCCAGACTCATGCAGCACTTTGTGCATTGAAACAGGGTGTCTTGGTCTCCACTGTGTGTATTTGTGCCAGACTAGTGTACAGAGGGGCTTCCAGGGACTTGCCCGTGTACACCTCCCATCTTGAGAGAGGAGTGATAG
The DNA here is from genome assembly GCA_004024765.1 of Zapus hudsonius. Lineage (NCBI taxonomy): Eukaryota > Metazoa > Chordata > Mammalia > Rodentia > Dipodidae > Zapus > Zapus hudsonius. The sequence goes on along the minus strand of PVHP010021021.1, from coordinate 14,736 downwards.
GTTTACAGATGTGCACTATGACTTGTGACTTTACATAGGTTCTGAAGATTCTAAATCAGGTTTTCACAGTTGCGTATCAAGAACTTTATTCGCTGTGCTTATTTTCTAACTACGTATCTCATCTTAAAGGAAATTTACACAGTTCATAGTCTAGTAGAGCAGGGATCCAAGGTTCTGCTTTAATGAATTGGTAAGACTAATTATGACCAGGCTGCCAGAGGTGACTGTGTATAACAGATCCTTGACAACACAATATGCATACCTTTTTCTCAAATTCTTTCAATGTTTTCTGAATCCCTACTATCATTCATCTAGGCTCTTTGTGAAACAAAGTTCATGAACAATGAAAAATTTTAATTAATTATTTAATTAATTTTTTGGAGAGAGAGAGGGAAGGAGGGAAAGAGAGAGGGAGGAGGGAGGAAGAAAGGAAAGGAAAGGAAAGGAAGAAGTTCAAGAAGGTCCAAGAACCTGGCTGAGCTGAAAATTTTTAATTTTTTAGACCACTAAGTTTTAAAGATGCTAGGTTATGTAGCAAGAGTTAATCAGAACAAATTAAAGTCTAGTGAAAAGTTCTTGAAATATTTGATACTGCTTTTGCCTTCTACTTTAGCATTTTATTAAACATACATTTTAGTAAAATGTTGGAATGGATAAAAATACTAAATTATAAGGGCATAAAGGTTATTTTATTTGCAAATATTAAGGGATCTCCTTCTCAGCCTACATTTCCTGATAAGAACTGTACACAGGGACTGCAGACAACTTCCCTGAGGACTGGGAGAGACTGTTTCATATACCATCTGTCCCCCTATTAGTGCCTAAGGACGTTTCAAGCTTAGTTCACTGACATGAAAACTGGTCTATGGGAAAGTTGTTAAAACCCTCCAGGAAGAAGTAGCCATTATTTTCATATTTGCCACTTTTGAATCACATGGTGTTGGGAAATTTTCTTTCACCCATCCTTATTTTTCCCTCCCTTTCTTTTCTTGCCCCTCTTCTCCCCCCCCTCCCCAGGCACCTGCCTACTTGTATGGTTCCTTTGTGGTCATGTGACTTTTGGGCTGATGGAGTCTCCCTGAGTGCCCACTCTGTTTACCTCATTTCCTCACCATCCTCTCTTTCTATGTGATTGTTTTCCTGGTGCCTTTGCATTTGGGATTCTGGTAGCACTGGGCAGAGTGTGTCTTGTCTTTCTTTCTGCCTCAGATGGTGACCTTCAGTTGCATTGCAGGGTTTCACTTGGACTTATGCTCCTGGCATCTACAGGCATTTCCTCTTGTCTACATGGGTTTGGTGACATCAGGACTATCTCACTGCTGGTTGGTGTCATAACTTCTTCCTCACTCAGGTACACAAACCCATACTTACATTTCATTTGAACTCATCATGCCCCATAACACCTTCAGCTCTTGGGGAGCTAGAAGAAGGAGAATCCACTCTCAGAGCCTTGGTAGGGGAGGTACTAGGAAAGGGGTATCAGGTCAGGTGTGAAAATTTCCTGTGAACAGTCACTGTTCCAAGATTCTATGTCATATTGTGCAAAAGGACTCATATTTTTAAGTTAGTGTACATAACTAAGGCAATACTCTCTAATAGCTGGTTCCTATGTATGTGAATGATTGCCAGCTTCAATTTCCAAAGCAAGATTCACAAGTGAGCAAACATAGGCACTAACAGGATGTACAGGGTTGATTAATTTCAGGTACTCAGTGTGTGAGCCATGTTGGCCTAAGAGAGCATCTCATAAATTTGCCATTTCCTACAGAGTGTTGTTTTAAAATGCGATTTGTGAATTGATATAAAATATCTCAAAAGGTATAAATTAAAGCAGAAAGTGGAAAAGGTAGTTATTCAGATCATTTGAGCGAGTTCAGTTGGAAGCCATTTCCGACACATGAGAAATAGGAATCTTTTTGGCCTCCAGAAGGATGTTGGACTGATGCTCGGAAAGAGCTATTAGGAATGCAAGCCCTTTACTAGGGAGTTTACACACAGCACCCCGTTTACTGCGCCACAGACTCCTGAGGGTTGTGTCTGCTTTATACACTATGGACTTGGGTGTGCAGAAGTTAAGCCAGAGGCAAAAGGTCATAGGTAGTAAGTAGAAAAACAGTTTTGTTTTCTAAGTCAGACCAACAATCAGCCATGCGCTTGATGTGATAGTATTGCATACATAAGGGACACTTATTTGAGGGCCTCTAGAAATACTGTCAATGTATGTGATGCCACACACAATTGACTCAGCTATTTCCATAGCTAGGCAGCTACCTGTTCCAAAGAACATGTGCCTATTTATTTAATTATTTTTTCATGGGTGCGGATAAGCCATCCTCAAATCATGCTCCATATTAGTTTCCTGAAATTTACATAAAGAGCCACCTTCTTTTTAAAAGACCTGGAGTGACAAAAACATACCGTATAAACATTTTCTGGTTCTCAAAATATTCAGTGTCCAGAGTGTTAGAAAAAGCTCACTTTCTTTAAAGTCTACTTTCTTTCACACTGTTGTGGTCAATGACTGTTTTACACACAGTGTTGTTGTGCCCTATTTTCTTCCAAATAAGGAAATTTCTTTTGCATTTTTGCATCTTAATATAAATAATATAAAAGCATCGTTGAAAGCCCAGCACCAGGAGCCTCTGGGTTGCATGTCTTCTTAAGTTTCAGGACAGCCTGGCAGCTTTCTGCACAGCCTTATCTCTTATGCCAAAAAAGAAGAGCTGTTCACAATAGAGTCTTCTCTTCTCATCTGTGTGCTCACGCTGAGCAGGGAAAGTTCAGCCATCACGTTTCAAATAGTGCTTTTCAAAGGCATGAAAAAAAAGTAAAGGGAAGAAAAGGAAATAAATATTGAGCTATTACAAAGAGTTTTTTAAGCAAGACATGTTTATTAAGCGGACTTTATTCTCTCCCACATATTCAAAGACATCTGATTAAACTATGCCAGGGAAATTGACAAAGCTTTTTTCCATCTGTGCAGGACAGATAAAGTGTTTCTTGGCAGATTTTTATCATCTCTTAGGCTCTAGACCCAGAGAGAAACTCTGACAGTTTATCATATGAAGCAGAAGTGCCAAAAATACGAATCCAGATCAGAGCATTATCTTCTCTGTCAAACTCCAGTGTGGGCAGGCGGCAGTTGTGACTTGGTGGGACTCAGTGGCTGCAGCTGGCAATCAGAAGTGTGTAGGCTGATTTGGACTGATGCCAGGGACAGATTAGATGCGCTTCTTATGAATTGTGTAAGGAGAAAAACTTTCCAAGCAAGCATGTTTTGAGGGCCTCTCATGTGGCAAGAGACCTTGGCTAGGTGTTTGTGAAATCTGCACTGCTTGGGTCTGCTGTCCATTTCTGCTGTGTCCTTCATAGACTGACCAGGAGCTAGACCACTCTTCTCAGGATTAGTACTAAACACTATTTCCCATTGTCTAGCCTTCACCGTACTGAACAAATTACCTTTCCCTGATACCATGCTAACACATAGGTTTAATACAAGGCTTCTTTTTCTGAAGATTCAACTAACTGTTGCACAGTCATTCTTTCAAATTTTTATAGATTTTCTTTTGTGGTATTTTCAAATAGGTATGTATATATATTTTTAGAGGGGGATGAAAGTAGAGAAATACTATTACTAGAGTATTTTCCCCTCATTGCTGATCTATTCCTAAGTTTAATTTCCAATGAAATTGCATAGTCACATTTCGGTAGAATGAATTCCTAGCATTGTATCATTTATTTTATCCCTTCTTCCATCATGTACTTGGATCACCATCATTTTCTTACCGTATTATTCTCATTCTGCATGTTTTTTTATTAGTTTTATTAGTTTGATTTTATTGAGATCTTTGTCACTATCTCTAAATTACCTAGCCACCATATAATAGGATCAGGTAACCCCAGTAACACAGGATTCTCTCCCAATTGTAATATCCTTCACTCAGTTGAGTGTTTTAGTGATTTCCCCATCCCTGATTTCACACTTATCATTTATTTTTTGTTTCCTTCCTTTCCATTTTTAATCCCTCTACTTCTTCACTTGAAAGGCTCAGTGTGGAGCTGGAACCTCCATTTGGGTGATGAGGGCAACTGTGCTGAGTTCAGTGCTATTGCATCACTTAGTGGACACTGGTCCCTCTGGGAGCAGACACCATAGAAATCAGCTCACACTTCAGATCCGGAGGTGATTATTAAACCAACAGCAGCACGAGAATTTCTGTTATTTTTTCCAGCTTGTTACTCTATGTTCAAATTATAGTTCAGTTGCATTTACAGCTTGAATAGGGTGTCCTGTTTAGTGAACATGTCATGACGCTCATCTCTTAGAGGTCTCACAGCAGTTTGCATGGGGCAGTGAAGGCTGGCTTCTGACATAGTTTCCACCACGGCACAGTGCATGAATGAGTGATTAACCATGTGAGCTGGAGATAGAAGACATGCTCCTGACTACAAGAATTCTTGATTCACTTTGCTGATTCTTAGAAAGAACCTAATCCTCTCCTATAAACTGAATGCACTTATTTTCCTTACTGAAATAAAACATTTTTCTTAAAATAAAACTAAATTGCATGTCAAGGCAATTATTTCTATTTCTGTAATTTTTCCAGTTTTGAGGCTGTTAGGTACATAGACTGAGATGTGTATCATATATATATAATATATTATATGTTATATTGTATATATATATTTGGGGAGATACCCAACTCATTTTAGAATGGAAAAGAAATTCTTCATTATCTGCCCATTGTATTATAAGGAAAATGAAGTCACAGAGTAGAACACCCATTTTGATACTTCCTGTTAATATAGACATGGTATTTAAAAAGAAACAGAAATTCCATTACTTATATATCCAGACCTTGAGATGTTGTGGTGGTTTGAATGTAAAGTGTCCCCCATAACCTTATGTGTTTGTAATTGAGTGTCATATTTTATCTCCATCCAGCTAGTAGAATCTTCGGGAGGTGGAGCCTTGCTGGAGGAGGTGTGTCACTGGAGGCAGGCCATGGGATATTTTATAGTCCAATCCTGCTTTACAGTGCTAGTGAGCTCACTCAATCTACTATCTCCTTGTCAATATGTGATAATATGAGCCAGCTTCCAGCTTCTATTCCCACCTTGAAACTTTCCCTGGAAACTTTAAGCCGGAACACAATCTTTTCTTCCATCAGCTGCTTCTGGTCTGATGTTTCCTCCCAGCAACATGAAAGTAACTGTTGCAGATGTGTTGATGACCACTCTAAGTATCATGTGGATTATTATGCAAATGAGGCAAACATGAGGACATTGTTCTTTGTATTCACAAGTGGCCTTTCTCATGAAAATATGTTAAGATCAAATCAGAATACCTTCCTTAGGAGCAAAATAGGAGAAGACTGCCTGTGTGTGCAGATTGGCTTTTCTTAAGAATAAACTTCCTCTTGAGAGGATAATGATGGTTCTTATGTGTAGCCATTGAGGATTGGATCAATCACTATCCTGGTAAGTAGCAGTCAAATATTGTTAATCAGTTTCCGGATTCTTTGTGTATTAGTGGCACATTCGAAATGAGATTTTAAAAATCATAATACTAAATAATAACTAAAAATTGAAGTGTTGACAATAATTGGCAATTCTAAGACACTTCTTTGCTGGCACAAAGTCATAAGAATAACTGAAATAGTTTAGAGTGCTTCGTAGATAAATGGTCTCTTTATGGTGAATAGCATTGTTTTTCCACCTGGAGAGAGGAATGGCACTGTGGATCGCATCTGTCATATTAGAGGATAGTCAATCAGTGACTTAATCCCCATTCGGTATAAAAGATATACTTGTCTTTGCACCTCAACATTTAGATCAATCCATAAGGATTATCCTACTGTTTGAGATATCCTCAGAAATTTTGGGACTTAGATGGTTGTAGCAGTTACCTTCTCATTGCTGCCACAAAACACCTGACCAGAAGCAGCTTATGGAAGGAAACTGTTTATTAGGTTTACAGTATCAAGGAGTGGGAAATTATCATGGTGAGGAACCATTCATAGCAGGAGCACAAAGCCAGGTGAGGATTACATCTACAAAGCAGCTTGAAGAAGTCTGAATAGCTTGATCTGAACACCCAGTGGACTGGGTAAATACAGGGTGGACACAGCCTTCATGAGCAAGACTCTCCTTTAGTATACTTCCTCTGGCCTCCTTTCAGATGAATCAGCACTTCTCCTGTTATCCCAATGCAGAGCAGCTGGCCCGTCCTCCATGGTGGTGATCTCTTCAATAATCACAGCTGAAGGCTGCAGTCTCTGTGCCTGGGACCTGAACCCGTGCACATTTACTCCACCAAATACACCTGTCCATCACTTTTAAGTTCAAATTTGCTCAAGTTCACAGGCTATGGGTAGAATGAAGCCAGCCTCTCCAACAAAACATCACATGACCTGTCTCTAACCCATTCCTAACAACGCCTTTTTATTCCTCTGAAATCACATAAACAAAGCCTATACATTTCACACTTCTCTCTGCACTTAGCTGTTTCAAACTCTCACCACAACGGCCCATCAAACTCTGCTAAAAGTACTGTAAGGCTTGTCTTATCAAAAGTTCCAAAATCCTTCCATATTTATATAACATACCAGCTAAAAAACACTAGAAGTCACACAATCAGGGTTCTAACTGCAATGACCCCCTTAATTGGTACTAGTTTTCTGTAGCACTTATCTTCTCCTTGTTGGGACAAAACACCCAACACGAACCTGCCCATGGGAGGAAAGGTTTTATTTCAGATTACGGTCTCAAGGGGAAGTTTGATTATGGCAGGGAAAACAGCAGGATCACAGAGCTAGGTAACAGGTGTGATGGGAGAACAGCCATTGGTGAGAAGTTCAAGTGAACACTAGGGTTTTACATCTGAATGGAAGAATCAGGGTACCTTGAAGAATTCAGGACAAAAATACAAGCTCTAATCGTTTGAAGGCTATAAATTATGATCTCAGATACATGAAATCTGATAGACTAGTAAACATAAAGGTATAAATAAAGAGCAGAAGTAGGAAAAATATGGAGTTAAATTTCTTATTCCTAGTACTCCCCACCTTTGGCTTCAATCTCATTTGGTTATTTGTTTATTTTGTTTTTATGAATTTAGTCACTTTTGCTCTGTAAGCTTGTAGTAGTTATTTTCTCCTCGATAAGAATAAATACTTAAACAGAAGTAACTTAAGGAAGGGAAGAGTGTATTTTGACTTACACTTCCAGATGGTAGAGTCCATTCTGGCAAGAAAGGAAATGTGGAAGAGGGGAGTCAATCATCACATCCACAGACAGTAAGCAAAAGATGAATAGGATGTGGAAAGTAGCTATGTTATCTTAAACCCACCCCAGTGACCCATTTCCTCCAGCAAGGCAGCACCTTCTAAAGGTTTCACAACACTCCCAAATAGCACATCGACATGGGAACCATATGAGCCTATGGGAACATTTTATAAAGCACAACACCTCAAAACTGATTTTTAATATAAATCTGTTTTTTAATAAGTGAGAATTTGGGATAGGGAGACAGCTTGGCCAGTAAATTGCTTGTGTTTGTCTGAGTTAGAGCCTAAAACCCATGTTTAAAATGTCAGGGGGTAGTGGCATGGTGTTTGTAATCCCAAGTAGTTCTCTGGAGCTGGCCTTACTTGGAGTATTCCAGGGTGGTGAGAGACTGTCTTAAAAAAGGTGGGCATGGGCTGGGAAGATTGCTCAGGGCCAAAGGTATTTGCTTGCAAAACCTGATGGCCTAGGTTCAATTACCAGTATCCACATAAATCCAGATGTACAAATCGGTGCATGAGTCTGAAATTCATTTGCAGTGACAAGAGGACCTGGCTCACCAAATCCCTTCTCCATTTTCTGTCTTCACAAACAAACAAATAAATAAAAACATTAAAAATATTTTAAAAGTATGTGGCCATTGCCTAAGGAATGACACCTAAGGTCGTCTGGCTTGTATACTTACATATTTCATACATGTGCACCTGTACACACATAAACTTACATGTACACATGTGCACACAATGAGAATTTGTATCATGCCACTATGCTGTTTCTTGACTCAGGTGCTTTGAAAGAATCATCATTAACTTCTTTTTAACCTGAAACTATGTTCTCCCAGAAACTATCTTGGACACTGTTTGGGAGAGGCAGCTCCAGAACTCAGCATCCATCGTTTCACTGCTTCCTTCTGTGGTGCTTATAAACTGTATTCTTATCCATGGCCCAGGCTGGAGTCCCTTGTCTATATCTGGCCTTCCTCTGCTTTTCATTTAGCCACAGACCCACTCTAATCCCTCGGTCACTCAGAGGGTGACCTGTCTCATTAGACTCTCACCCTCTCTGCAGCCTCCCATACCTGCTTTACTCCTCTCATCATCCTTGCCACATTTAGCTACGTGTCAATCAATTCTCCTTAAATTTTCAAATCTTGAAAACAAACATTTGCATATCATCTCCACGTACTTTGGATGCTTTTTTGATAGCTAAAATGGAGTATAATTACAGTAAATGCATTAGGCATTGTTGACATGGAGTCTGTCTCTTGCTTAAACCAAAGAGCTGTCAGGCACACTCTCCTTTCATGAACCCTATTTTCCAGATTTTGTCCTTGAATTAGTCCCAAGGTCTTTACTGAAATCATATTTCGTGGATGGTGTGAAAGTGCTCATGTTGACCAAAGTTATCCACAATGCCTCAGGCAGATATAGGGCAGGGTACTGGCTCGATTCAACACATGAACCTTCCAAGCAACTGCACAACATTGACTCCTCTATAGAGAGTCCATCCTCAAGGTCATATCACTGGTTATGTTCCATGAGCCACACTTTGGAAAATAGACCTTATTTGCTCTCTGCACCCTACTCATTTCACTAAGTGAGACCCATGACCATTATTATGGAAAAGCTGACAACTTCTAGACATTCATGTTAAATGTTCTAGCTAGTTTATCATCAAGAGAGAAAGTGAGAGCTTTAGGAGAAAAATATTTTTCTTAGAGTGAAAATACTTTGGGAAAATATAACCTTTTTCTCCTAGACATTGGGGTTAAGCAGAAAATAGAGACAAGGGGTGAAGTATTATTTTCTATTATTGCCAGCCCCCAGAGTTCCAAATCCCCCATTGCCTGAAAAATTCAGTTTAAATGACTTTAAAAAAAAAATGTCCTCCTGAGCTAGTAGCTTGAGATTTAGCTCACACTGATTTTTACAGCTAAATTATAAAGCTGCAACAAAGGGGCTTAATAACAGGCAGGCAATGCAGACAGCTCTGAGCAGAGGCGCTTTGAATGGCCATCGTGACTGAGAACTCACTGAGAAGGCCCAATCAGTCGGAACTGAGAGCCACAGAGGAGCCATGATCAGGAAGATATTAGACCCAACCTTATTGTAAGAACTCTGCCATTTATGCAGCCTTTTCAGAGGACAGAGTCCTGAAGCTTCCAAATATCAAAAGGGTTCAATATCTTACAGAAGAGGTATTTAAGGAAAATTGGCCCCCAAATCACTGTGCTCTTGTCAGATGTTCTTATTCAGTGCATATGAAGGCTGAAGTAGAAGCTATTTTTTAAAAAGAAATTTTAAAGATAACTTTTAAATTTCTTCATCAGCAGGTGAGTCTCTCATTTTCTCCTCCTTCTCTCCCTCCCTCCCTCCCTTCCTCTCTCTCTCCCTCCCTCTATCCCTTCCTTTCCTTCTCCCTCCATTTTCTCCCTCTTTCTGTGTGTGTGTGTGTGTGTGTGTGTGTGTGTGTGTGTGTGTGTGTGTGTGTGTACATCATATCAACAAGCTGGCTGGAACTTACTGAATTTGCTATTTAGCTCAGGCTGGCCTAGAACTTGTCAGGATCCTCCTGACTCAGCCTCTTCATGGCTTGCATATATTTAAGGGTGCGATAATTTAACTTGAGTTAAATTTGAACTTGGCTCTTTTTGAGCTGCAGAAGCAATTTCTCTCATCCTACTTAATAACTCTCATGCAAACTTTTTTAGAGAGATGAGCATGTATGTCTTCTCTCATGTGGTTATAGACTCTTGGATTAGTAGGTTTTGCTGTAAAGTGATTAGCAAACAGGTTCAAAACTGAGTACAAGAGGAAGCATGTGAATTTAACAAATGGATTTTCAACAAATTAAACTTGTGATCAAGAAGCAAACTGCAAGTTTCAGGCACGGTCCCCCCATTTGGGGCATGGAGCAGACTGCATCTTCCAGGTGTGACCCCTTCACTGGGCTGCTCAGAGGTCTGTAGAACTGGTCTCTAGCAGCTTCTGTAGGCTATACTTCACTGAGCCTTTCTCTGGTGCCAATATGAGCTTCTTGATAGCAGGGTCCTTCTCTTTGTGAACCTCATCCTGGCTCCAGTGTCCAATACAGTGCTTAATGAGTTTATTGTATTATGGATAACAGGTAACTAATGGCATGATCAGGAAACAGTGAGTTCCTTGTGTCTCAGTGACTCTGGGATTCTCTGAATCAAGAGGACTCAGTGGCTCTTCTTTGTTTTCAAAACTACCTAGAAGACATTGTTTATATATCCCTGGACAATATTGGGATTGGCAAAGACTCTGGGGACTTTTAAAGTTGGATTGAATGCATTTTGCATCATGAGATGATTGTAAGTCTTAGAGGGCCAGAGACAGAATGTTTGAATGTGAAATGTTCACCATGGCCTTCTATGTTTGTGACTGAGCTTTAAAAGCAACACCCAGTTGGTGGCCATTTGGGAGGTGGAGCCTTGCTGGAGGAAGTGTGTCACTGGGGACTGTCATTCAGGTTTAATTGGCCCAGCTTGCCAGTGGTGGCTTACTCACTCTTATGTTCCTATCCTGCTGTTGATATGTGACACAATGTGATACATAGCTATTAGCCATGCTTTTCCTGTCATGATAAAATTGCACTTTGAGACTATAGCCAAAACAAACTCTTTCTTCCCATTAGCTGCTTTTGGTCAGGCGATTTGTCCTAAACAATGTGAAGTTAACTACAACTCTATTTTTTTTTTTTTTTGGTTTTTTTGAGGTAGGGTCTCGCTCTAGCCCAGGCTGACCTGGAATTCACTCTGTAGTCTCAGGGTGGCCTTGAACTCACGGGGATCCTCCTACCTCTGCCTCCCGAGTGCTGGGATTAAAGGCGTGTGCCACCACGCCCCGGCTTGCTACAACTCTTATTTCACCTTAAAGTCTATATTAGCTATCTTATCATTTTGTCTTTTTTCTTTTCTTTGTGGAGTATATTAAGGATTCAAATTCTCTGCCTTTTGAGTAACTAGGGCTACTAGTCTGTTCCACCCTGTTTGGTTTTAATTTTTCTTGATGGCTAAGTTTTAATGATGTGGAGAGAAATATTTATTATTATATTTATTATTTTTCAATTGATATATAACAATATATAATATTATGATGATATTTATTATTATTATTCAATTTTTCTTGATGGTTCTGTTTTAATGATATAGAGAACGCATCATTATTTATTATTATGATACTTATGATATTATATTATTATTATTAACAGTATTTGTTCTAGTTACTTGGTACATAGATGACTTTAGAAAGTGTCCATCATTAAGTTTCAAGAAAACTGTGGTTTACCCTGTAGGAAAAATCCAGAATTTTTCCTTTTCTTTCCTGGCAAGTCCACAATGAAGGTAAATGACATTGAGTTTGCATTACGGACTTCAAGATCCTTACAGGGAGGTGACATATACTGAGGAACTCTCCCAGCTCTGCTGTGTCTTTCCCCTCCTTAAAAAAAATGATTCCATTACTGAAGAAAGCACTGAGAGAAAGAAGTCTAGGACATGGGTTATATTTTCTGCAGTGGCTTTCAAAAAGCATTTGATAAAGTATCAGAGAGAAGCCTCGCATGAAAGTGAGGATTTATGAATTACAGAGAAAAAGAAGTCACTTGAAAATGAGGTGGAGAGGAGAGCAAGGAGCTATGATTAGTCACTCTGACAGACAGTCGAAAAATGGGACTCGGTGGGGTGGGTTTAGGGAACTGTCCCTGAGCAGGAGAGGTAGCAAGCTCTCCCCTCTATCGTAAGTCAGAGAGGGAAGGAATGGGAACTTTTCTCCTGAGCAAGCTCTTTGATTTATCTAGACTTTCAACTGTCCGGCTTAGGTCATTGACTTGCATGGTTTGAAAAGTCCAGGGCCTGGCTAAGGGCAGCAGGAAGTGCTTCTCAGGCTCCTACTAGGCTGGTTATTTTGGCAGCTTTGGTGACTTTGCCATCTGTTGACCTCTGTAGTTTGAATAGATAGGAGGTGAGTAGGAATCATGACTCGTAGTTGGTGTTTTGCTCATCCAGGTATATTTAACCTTTAGGACTGGCCATCTTTGTAAGGTCATAACTGTGCAGGGAACTTCAAGCATGAGTGGGTTTTCGGTAGACTATAGGGGTTTTCCCCCTTGTTGGTCTCCCTCAGTACTAGAGCCCTGATCTTGCTGGGAGCTTCGCCCATCATATTGTTAGATACTGGGATATACTGGTAAACCTCACAACATTCAGGCCAAAGATCTTTGCATTTTCCTCAGTTACATCCACTGTTCCTTGATTTGTAATCAACGGTGCCTTTTTTCTGTATTTTGTTCTATTTCCAGAGCCTGAAAGTTGGCTTACGGCAGGCATTGACATGAGCACTCAGCCCAGCCATGGTCTCGCATATGTTGTAGGGACATCTACTGTTAGTTTAGAGTTGCTTTTATGATCACCATTGGCTCAGCTTTATGTCTTTTCTTTACACCATATGTTTCTCCTGTGGCCACACAACTCTCTCTCTCCCCCTTGCTGCTTCCTTCCTTGCCAAGTCTGCAAAGGAGCTTTTAGTAGTACCAAGTGAGCAGTCAGGGGAAAGCGATCTCAGGCCAGTGAAGAGGACTGTTTTCTCAGACAGATGAGTACTTTCACAGTATAGACAGAATATAATATACAACATGTGAAATCACTCTTCGAGCATCAGATTTCTCGTTATCTCATGGCTAATTCCAAGTTCTTGTCTGTCAATGAGAGTTGTTTCAAATCAGTAACCTCTCACAAGAATATTAAAGAAGAAGATAGAGAAAATCATATTGGTTGTAACTGGCAACAATAGCAGTCCAGTGGCAAACCACTTCATTTAAGTGTGTATTTATTTAACCTTTCCTTTGCCAATGCATTCTCTTCTCATTATACCATAGAATTGATGCTGTGCTTCTACACTGCTTTACATACTATACAAGCCAGTATTTAAATTAGTCTTAAAACAGTTTACTAGGACTTTAGATGCTGGAATTCCAGATATGATTTTATTAGCATTAACTGTCTCATTTTATATTATCTGATATGTAGACATTTAAAAATATTTATTTATTTATTTATTTATTTGCAAGGAGAAAGAGAGCGAGGGAGGGAGGGAGAGAGAGAGAGAGAGAGAGAGAGAGAGAGAGAGAGAGAGAAAACACACCAGAGAATGGGCATGCCAGGGCATCCAGCTACTGCAAAGAACTCCAGACACATGTGGCACCTTGTGCATTTGGCATCTGGCTTTACGTGGGTCCTGGGGAGCTGAACTCAGGCCCTTCTGCGCTGCAGGCAAGTGCCTCAACTGCTGAGCCATCTCTCCAGCCTATAGGTAGGCATTTTAATACTATAGTATTGTTGATAAAAATTTGAAGGAACCAGATGTGGGCAATATTTTTTGAAAATAGGTACAAATTCTAAAATGTTGCCATTTTCAATTATTACTTGGATGGTAAGTATTCTGTCGACATTGCTCTTTCTCTTGTTTCACATGAATAAAATATCATTATGTACTTCAAAGTAGGCTCAGAAATCTATAATCCCAAAATGATTCATCTTCGCCATCAAGTTCATGTTTAAGGACACTTACAGTATTTAAAACTAAGAATTCTAAATGACAAGTTTGTAGAATCAACCATACTTTTGAATATTTGCTTGCCTCCTTTTGTGCATTTGGCAGAGGGGCAGAAGCTTTTAGAAGGGAATATTCTTTTAAAAAATATTTTATTTATTCATTTTCAAGCACACAGAGAGAGAAAGAGAGAGAGAGAGAGAGAGAGAGAGAGAGAGAGAGAGAGAGAGAGAGAGAGAGAGAGAGAACGCCCACCAGGGCCACCACCTTGTGGGTCTGGCTTATGTGGGACCTGGGGAATTGAACCTGGGGCCTTAGGCACTGGAGGCAAGTGCCTTAACCACTGAACCATCTCTCCAGCCCGGGAATATTCTTTTTAAAGAAAAGTAAACTACTGGAAAGTCATTGCTTTGTTAATTTTATTAGCATATATAAGTTGTAGAAAATGGGTTTCTAGACTGGAGAGATGGCTCAGTGGTGCAGTGGGCTTTCTGTAATAGCATTAGGGCTGGAGTGGACATGAAACTGCTGGAGCTGGAATCTTCAGATCCTAATGAGCATACCTATTGAGCAAGTAGTGGGCATCTTCTGGCAAGAGGGGCCATGAATAGTAGGGGAGAGAGGCTAAGCCTGTGAAAAATTGACCGATCTGACAACTCCTGGTCCCAGTCACCGGTTCCATCCCTCACTGAGCTGTTGACCAAAGTGACCCATGAGGTTCCAAAAACAAGACAGGATTCTGTCAAAGCTCTTGAATGCCCAACCCCAGGGCTGAGGCAAAACCCTGTTGCTGAAGAAACCACAGAATGCCATTGATCAGCATTGAGAGACCCTTTGAGGTCCGGAATGGTAACCAGCCTCCAGATGGTAGTTAGTG
>PVHP010021020.1:0-29927 GCA_004024765.1 Zapus hudsonius | reverse complement strand
GTCAGTGTTTAAGGGTAGCAAGTTTCAGTTTTCTAAGAAGAAAAGTTTTGGATATTTCTGGGGTGGGGTAATAGTTGCACAACGATGTGGGTGTAGCTGATAGCTCTGAACTATACATTTAAAATGGTTTAAATGACAATTTTTTATTATTTTACCACAATCAAAAACAGTGATGCTGAGGGCTGGAGAGATGGCTTGGCGGTTAAGGCACTTGCCTCCAGTGCCTAAGGTCTCAGGTTCAATTCCCCGGTACCCACATATGCCAGACCCACGAGGTGGTGGCCCTGGTGTTCTCTCTCTCTCTCTCTCTCTCTCTCTCTCTCTCTCTCTCTCTGTATCCTTCTGCTTGAAAATGAATAAATAAAATATTAAAAAAAACAGTGATGCTAAATGATGCAGCCAGCATGTTGTGTGGTGTGAGCACACAGTGAGTGTTAAAAACTGAAAAAAAAAATCTCATTCTTCTCCAAATATCCCCAAGCATAAGGTATTAGTCGTTCTATGATCATAGCTAATTAAATGAGCTTACTGCTTACTACCTAATATATTAAAAATTTGCTTTGATTATATTAAGCTTCCGTTGCACAAAGTTTAAGAGCCCTACCCCTGGTCTCATTCTCAGATGCTGCTCATTGCTACATTTCTTGGTGCAAGCTGATGTAATTACATCTCTAGCCTCATCTCAGTGTGGAGACCCTTCTTTAGCCTTCCTCCTGTTCACTGGCCTTTTAGTTTTTAAAACCCCTGGTGCTAGAAATCAAACCTAGTGCCTCTCACCTACTAGGGAAATGTTGAACTTCACCCGGGCCTTACCCTGAGTTCTCTGTGCCTATCTTATATGTTGGTTCTTCTGATGAGCTGAAGGTGAAACTCTACCAAGTCTCATTTACCTCCTGGGAGAGAAATATGTTCATTTTCTCTTCTTGACAGCTATGGTGTTTATTAATTGATAGCAACCCATAATATGCTGCTTTGATAAACATTATTACTCCAGCTATTTCTGTCTCAACTTTACATCCATACTCTCAGCTCATAGAGGCTGTTGCATCTGTTCATTCTTTTTTTTAAAATATTTTATTTTATTCATTTTCAAGCAGAGAGCTACAGGGGATAGATGATGAGAGAGAGAGAGACAGAGAGAGAGAGAGAGACAGAGAGAGCACCAAGGCCACCACCTTGTGGATCTGGCCTATGTGGGTACTGGGGAATTGAACCGGGGGCCTCAGGCACTGGAGACAAGTGCCTTAACCGCTGAGCCATATCTCCAGCCCTGTTCATTCTTGAAGTTTCCCTGAAGGTCAGCATAGTGGTTTACATTGACAGTGACTTGCTAACAATCCTTCATGATGCTGATGTGAGAAGTGGGCTTTTAACGACCAGTTCACACAGCCACCGCTGTGGTTCCAATCAAAGAAAAGCATTGCTATTCTCTTTCTTGTTAGAAAAGATTCTGGAACTTTCCCTCATGCTTTTAGGTCAGCTCAGGACATAATGTTTCCTAGTCAAGATGAATATTTAAAAAGATCGGCTGGTTAAACTGATCTGTTGGTGGGTCTGTGTGAGAGGTAGATGTCTCTTACTGATGAAATTCTGAGAAATTGAAGCAGGCCAAAAGTTTTTATGGGGCAAACAAAGATGAGACAATAGAGTCTTCAAGAATATCTTAGAAATTATAAAAGGTCATTGTAGGTTCTGCTAATGGTGCCTATTACACAAATACGTCCATCTATGTGTAGGTACTTTGCAGGCAAGCGCTTAACTGCTGTGTGCTGGGGATTAAACCTTGCTCATGCTAAGCAAATCCTCTACTACTGAGCTATATCCCAATCCTTGTTTTTTTCAGACAAGGGTCTCCTTATGTAACACAGGCTGCCTTTGAGCTCACACTCCTGCATTCGTCTCCAGCACAGGGATTGATTACAGGCATGTAGCACTACATGCAGCTGACATGTGAATATCCTAATTAGTTGTATGCTCCAATAATACATTGAAATCGCATGCTTATTTTTGCTATATTATCTCAAAGTTCAGGGAAGAAGTCAGAGCTATTGAACGTGTGGTGGCTGGCCACTCTGAAAACAGTCACAGGGGCAAGGGACATGGCTTTGTGGATAAAGTGCTTGCCGCTTATGATGACTGAAGCTCAAATCCCCAGCACCCGGGGAATTGTCAGGTGAGCGTGACAGCCCACCTGTATCCCCAATGGTTGGGAAGTAGAGACAGGAGTTCCTCGGCAAACTGGCTAGCTAGACTAGCCAAGCCAGTGAGCTCTGGGTTCGAGTGAGAGAGCCTGCCTCAATACATAAAGTGGAGAGAGATTAAGGATACTCAACCTCTGACCTTCACACACACAGGCACACATACACACCCATATACCCCCCACCAAACCATAACAAATTAAAAACAAACAAAAATTACAGTCACCCCACCTGCCCATATATTGGGCCAGTGAGTTGAACCTAGAACAATTCATTTAAAATTGCATGGGTCTGCTTCCCATGCTGAAGGAAATACAGAGAATGTTTTCAAAAGATCTCATTCATTCGTTCATTCATTTATTATTTGCAACCAGAGAGGAGAGAGAATGGGCATGCCAGGGCCTCCTGCTGCTGCAAATGTACTCCAGATGCATGCACCACTCTGTGCATCTGACTTGACGTGGGTACTGGGGAATCAAACCCAGGCCATTAGGCTTTGCAAGCAAGTGCCTTAACCACTGAGCCAACTCTCCAGCCCCAGAGAATATTTTGACTGCTGACAAGAACTGTGAAGACGGCAGCAAGTCTTTGGCTGAGACCATGCCACACCATTGTATAAATTCTCTTCTTATAGCAGTTGAGTGCTGGGTATCATTGAGATGTCAAACCAGCAGCATCCGAGTCCTGAGGTCCCCAGAAAAACCCAACAGTCATTCCCAAGGGCTTACCCTGTTGAAGCCTGGGTTCACAGGAGAGGAAAATGTAAAAGGGTTCATTCATTTATTTATTTTCTTTTCTTTGAAATAGGCTCTCGTGTAGCTTAGGCTGACCTTGAACTTGCTATATGGCTATAACTAGCCTGAAACTCCCAATCTTCCTGCTTCTGCTTTTTAAGTACTGAGATGATATGTGGACCACCAGGTCCATCCAGTCTCTAAAATTTGGTTTATAATATCCATGGATTTATCCTCATGACTTCTTCTTTAACACACACACACACAATTTATTTATTTATTTATTTGAGAGAGAGAAAGAGAGAGAGATAGATAGAGAGAGAGTCAGACACAGAATGGACATGTCAGTGCCTCCAGCCACTGCAAACAAACTCCAGACACATGCGCTACCTTGTGCATCTGGCTTTACATGGATACTGGGGAAATGAACTCACGTCCTTTTGCTTTGCAGGCAAAAGCCTTAACCACTAAGCCATCTCTCCAGCCCTCACTTCTTTACTGTAAAGAAAAGCCTGATAATCAAAGAGGTAATTTTAAACATTCAAATTGTTAGATTTCACCTACATTTTAACTCTTCAATTTTCAAACTCAAGATTTTATTTAGGCCAGGTATGATGGCACATGTCTTTAATCCCAGTGCTTAGAAGACAAAGGTAGACAGATTGCTGTGCGTTCAAGGCCAGCCTAAAACTACAGAATGAGTTCCAGGTCAGCCTAAGCTAGAGTGAGACCCTACTTCAAACAATAACAATAACAACAAAAGATTTTATTTAAATAGTATTTCTTTAAAGATAACAATTTCTCCTTTAAGTGAAGACCAAGCATCTTTGCAGTTTAAAAAATAAACTTTGCTTTAGACCTGCAGAGAAATATTTAGATGTCATAACCTGAAAATAACCTCTGAAGTTTCCCACACTCTAACAAATCCCTCTAGTGCCAAATGGATGTGTACTGGTATTTCCAGATCCCCTTGGGAATGCAAACGAGAATGCTTACTTCCAAAGAAAGAGAATGTTAGGGGAAAATATACACACTCAAAAAATAGAGTTTTATACCAAATACTGCTGCTCTCCTGTCCCCATCTAGTATAACATTATACATATCTATTTAATTATATAGTCATAATACAAAGATCAATTATAATTTTATTTTCTTCCCACATATTAATTTCATGTTATAAAGATATTTAAAGCAACAAAATGTTCACTCATTCACATGTTATTTAATCAATGAAAGCCACTGTTAATTCATTTCTGATGTTTCTGGAGGAAGACAAAGAAATGAAAGTATTTATGTCCCTCTCTCCCTTGGCTTGGTTTGCTTTGCCAAACCTAGAGCTACTGTGAGTTCAGCTGGATCATTCTGCTCCCAAGGGGCTAAGCACTGATGGGTGCCACCCAAACTGCAGATGGGTGTTAGCAATTCTCCATCGTCTCCCCACCCACAGGACCGGCTGGTAGACCAGCTGTCCTACGCTCCATGGCTCTCTTCAAACATCTGATTCTGTTTTTCACCTGATTCTAAGTAGATGACTTTGGGTAATATTCCACGCAGAAAATATAAGCAAATCATAACCAAAATGACAACGGAATTTTACAAAAGTGATTATCAACTGTCCAGGAAATTAAGTACATAAAAACAACCAAGAGGGACTTGGGACGATTGCTCAGTGGTTAGAAGTGCTTTGCTTGTACAGTCTGATGACCCTCAAGCTCAATTCCCCAGCCACCTATGGAAAGCCAGACCCAAAAAGTGGTATAAACATCTCGGTTTCATGTTCAGTAGCAAGAAGCCCTGACATGCCTCTACACAGATATGCATGTGAGGACACGTGTGTGCATACACACATATAAATTGATTCATTTAAAAAAAAAACAAGAAAAAATAACCCAGAAAAGCAACGGGCATAATAATTGACCTGCAAGATATCAAACAAATTGTAAAAGCTAGCATGATGACCTAGTGCGGTACAGAGAGTACATAGAAGAACACAGTAAGATAGTGGTACCTTTATCTTTCAAAACAGCAGGAAAGGATTGAACATTTAACAAATGGTGTCAGAAAAATTGGCTATCCACTTAGAAAACACTAAAGTTATATTTCTGTTTCTTATAAGATTTTAAAAATGGATGGATTGGAAAAGCAGTATGATAAATATAAACCAAAATGATAAACAGACTAGGAACCCAGAAGAATGATTGCTATTTTCATAGTGGGAGAGGCCTCCCAAAACAAGAATTAACCCAATAAACAAACCGAGACTTTGTTTGCAGACAGTTTCATCCTGCAAAGCATTGACACTTTTCTTCCTGTGAGAGATAGTAGTTGTAAGCAGTGCCCAAGAACTAACGGTGCCTGCCTCTGATGTCATTCCTCATGACTTGACATCTGTCATGGGTTACACAGAGCCTGGAAAATCTGGGCTTCAGGTTTACAGACTTGATTTAACAACTCAGATTACTTTGATTAGGGTAGAATCCTAAGGGGACAACAGATGTTAATAGTTGATATTTAATACCCAAATGACAACAATCCTTCCTCACTTGTAA
Organism: Zapus hudsonius; assembly: GCA_004024765.1. NCBI lineage: Eukaryota > Metazoa > Chordata > Mammalia > Rodentia > Dipodidae > Zapus > Zapus hudsonius. The sequence continues at coordinate 24,446 of PVHP010021020.1, read as the reverse complement.
AATATTTTAAATAGGTTATTGGATGAGCCGAATCCCAACACCACTAGCAAGTGGGGAGGGAGAATGGGAACATTAGCGGTTTAGCAATAGGAGCATTAGGAGCTGGGAAGATAGCTCAGTGGTTAAAGGTGCTTGCTTGCCGAGCCCAGGTTCAATTCCCAAGACACTCTCAGCCATATGCAAGAAGTGGAGACAGGGTCTGTGTTGGTTTGCAGCAGCTAGAGGTCCTGGTGCATGTGTGTGTGTACACATACATACATACATGCATATGCAAATAAATAAATATTGTAAAATACTTATTTTAGGTAGAAGCATTCATCATTTCTCTCTCTGCTCCACTCTTTCTTTACCCTAGAAATGAACAGCTCCCCAAAGGAGAAAAACTGAAGAACTAAAATTCACATGCAGTCTACTAATGTTTTCAACTGCTTGTTGCAAAAATATGTATTCCTTTACCTCGACAAGCAGACTTGAAGACTTATTTAAAAAAAGAGGTCTGGGATGGATGGCTCAGATGTTAAGGCACTTGCCTGCAAAGCCTAATGACCTAACTTTGAGTCCCCAGTAGGTAAAGTCAGATGCACAAAGTGATGCATGTGCCTGGAGTTCATTTGCAGTGGCTGGAAGCCCTGGTGCGCTCTCTCTCTCTCTCCTCTCTCTCTCTCTCTCTCTCTCTCTCCTGCAAATAACTAAAGAAAACTTTGCAGAAGAAGAAGCATAAAGATTGTAAGAGCAATAAATAAATAAGTAAATATATATAAATATATAAATAAAAAGATTGTAAGAGCCATAGTGGGGGGAATATCCAGAGGCATTGCTCCCCCCCCCCAGTAACAACATACAGCCCTCAATCTCATGGGGCATTTCAACAATCCCACTGAGGAGGGTCCGTGGTGAAATAGGGGCAGGGAGGAGGGAAACAGTGGTACCAACCAACACAAGACTTGGTCATAGAAAGTTTCTACTTATTAAAATAAATAAATAAAATAAAATTTAAAAATTATTCTTCAATATTATAGTTATTATAAAAGTAGATGTTTTCCCCATCAATAAACCAATATCAATGTCTTAAAAAAAAAAAAGAGGGCTCAAGGGAACATCCGTGGATATCATGGTCTCGGCTCCTTCAGTTAGATCACACTGTCACCAATTATTATTTGCTATAAAAAAAAATCCAGGCGGGGCATTTGGGGATTATATTCCTTAATTCTACAGAAACACATAGTGTCTGAGGTCTGTCTTCCTTTTGTACAAACAGATGATTTATACTCCTTGCTATAAACCCAGGCCAGGCCACATTAACATTTGTTTTTCCCTTCTGTCGGACAGGGTTGTGTCCTGTGTACCACTTGGGATCCTTCTGTTCTCATCTCTAACCCCAGCTGCTGCTACAGGAAACCATTCTGAGCCTGTTCCCAATGTGCCTCCTGCCATGGCCTTGCCTCATCCTGAACCCTTCACCTTCTGCTTCCTCCCCCAGAGCTTCTGTGTGTGTGCAACCCTGAAGAGGGGGGCATGGATACCTGTGAGCACCACTTGCCTGATTGTTGGGTAAACTGTCCCCCTCAGTGGGCGATTCTGAGAGTCATTTCACATAAGACTCCTCAAAAGGTTACATGGGGTCAAGTGCCCACAGCTCTGAGAAGCTTAGTAGCCATCTTTGTACTGGTCTTCCCCTGTGTGCATGTGTGTTCGTATGTGTGGGGTGGTGTGCATGCATGCATGTGTGCGTGTGGAGGACAGAGGTTGACGTCAGGTGTTTCCTTTTTTTTTTACGTTTTATTTTATTTATTTATTTTTATTGTCCATAATGAGTTACAATATTCAGTGGGCAAACAATGAGTTGTTATCCCCAAATCCCTGCTGCCCTCCTCTCCCCACTCCGCTGGATAACCTCCTCCATGGGTCATCTGGATCAGTCCTTGTGACAGGGGCCCATGGATAGCCTAGTATTCAGCCAGGTTCTCCTGGCCATGCCTCTGGATAATCGCTCTCCTGTCTCCATCTTTCCAGTGTTGGGATTATAGGTGCACAGGCCACACCAGGATTGCTGAGTGGACTAGCTCAGGGCCTCTGCTTACCCAGCAAGCATTTTCCCTGCTGAGCCATGCTTCCCGCCTTCTCCGTTTCATTCCTCCACGTTGCTAAATGTCCATCAGCTTGTCTGTGCTTCTGGGAACCCAGACACAGACGGAGTTTAACCACTTTCTTGTAAAGGAGGACTGTGTGTGACACTTCCTAACCCTTGTTTCCTATTTTCGGATATCTTTATTCCATGGTCGCAACAACCTCATCAGAGAGATATCTGGGAAAATGAGGTTCAAAGATATAACTAACTTGGCTGGGGTCACAACACCTAGAAAATACTGGGACTAGAACCCAGCCAAGGTCTTGTGAGGGAGGTCAGTGCCCGCTTTGTTATAACACAGCTGCCTTCTATCAAAATATTTGCAGAGGGCTTTGATCTCAGTGCCTAACACTCTGGAAAGTTCTTTCCCCGCTTATCAGCTGGCTGCCATAACACTCACAGCTGTTCCAAACATATCCACACTTTTTCCAGTCTCACACACACCACACATAGATGTCTTTTTCCCCGCTTGCTGTCACTGAGTACAAAGGAATAGAGCAGGAGCCAGCGGAATTTAGTAAGAATCGAAATGACCCATAAATACAATCTTCTTTCCAACTATTGTCATTTAATATGGGTAAATATGTATACATGAAGTCCAAAGTCAAGAGTCACAACAAACAAGTGTCCAGGTTTGGGCTGCTGGAGCTCCTATCAGTGACTAAGCAGAAAAGGAAACAAGGATTCTAGTGGACCAGGAGTTCAGGATGAGTCAGCAAGGAAAGGGTGACACTGAAGAGGAGATCCCCTTACCCCAGAGAAGGGAGATGTCTGTGGTCTGGCTAAATGGTCATGCCCTGCCTCTGCCAGCTGGATGAGTCTTGTCGTGGTCTCCTGGTGCCATTCTTTCTAAGGAATGTGCGGGAACATGTTCATTAGCAAGTATCTAGGCTGGAGCTGGGGAGACGGCTTAGTCTGTGAAGCACTTGCCATGCATCTTGAAGTCCTGAGTTCAGATCTCGGTGATGTGTGCCTGTCATCCATGGGGCCAGCTAGCTAACTAGACAAGCCAGTGAGCTCTGGGTTCAGTTTAGTGATAGACCCTGTCTGAATAAATAAGCTGGAAAACGACACCTGCTGTTGACCTCAGTCCTTCATACAGATACATGTGTGCTCACACACATATGAACACACACACACACACACACACACACACACACACAAAGAAAGCAACCAAGCTCTGTGTATGTGTATATATATATGTATATATATATATATATTTTTTTTTTTTTTAGATAGTTTCTCACTCTATTCGAGGCTGACCTAAACTCACTCGGTAGCCCAGGCTGACCTCGAACCAATAGTAATCCTCCTACTACAGCCTCCTGAGTGCTGGGATTAAAGGCATGTACCACTATGCTCTGAATATACATATATTCTTGAAGTAGTCTCTATTTGACGACTCAAGTAACTGAATCTTGGGGAGCAGGTAGAAGGGCACAACCAGGAAAAGAGCACATGAGATGGAGAGGAAAGAGGAATTGCATCTGAGTTTAACATGTACATTTTCTTGTCATTACTTCGGCACTATTGTATATACATAGCATTTACATTGAAGTTGATATTATAAATAAAAATACTTTAATTTTCTTAAAAACAAAAAATAAGTGTGACATAGTTTTTAAAAGACTCAATTAAAACATAACCATGATTTTCAAATATGTGAGACCATGATCTTTCTAGTACATTCCTTTTATAACCTCAATGTTGCCTAGTATGTGGGAGGCCCTGAGTTTGACCCCCCAGTAGCACTCAAACAAAACAAAACATAACATAATCAAAAAAACCTCAAGGTCAAGTGTGCTTTGACTTCACTTGGCCTACAGTGGATTCATTTATCCCTCTTCAGTATCTCTCTTCCCTCATTGGCCAGCTCAGACTCCACAGACCAGCATGGACATCAACTCTGTGTTTCCTCTCTCAGATTCCTCATTCTTACATACTTGGGTTTGTCTCAGGGCTGAGGGCGTGAGAGGCCCAGGCATGGGACAGGAAGTCTCCTAGGATCCAAACCAAAGTTCCTGAAGTGGGAACATTGCTTCCTCACCATGCACTTCCCTTCAATGTGGAGGACAAGAATTAATGTCACATTCCTAACTTCCTTCTTCCCCAGATGGAATGATAGACCTGACTTTGGAAGGAGAAATGACCTTTCCCACCTCGCTCCTCTCAGTAGGAATGGAATCACTCATTTTCTGCCTTTCTTCTCTATGTAGTAAATTTCACATACGGTCACCTTGGAGAGGTCTGGGATGGTCCCTTGGAGCTGTCTGATGCCAGAGTTCAGTATTTGGAAGCTCATGTGGCGCTCAGATTGAAACTACAGCTTCTAGGTGCTGCAATCCCTCACTGCCCTCCAACAACATTGATTTCCCCTTCTTTATGGGGGATGGAGTCAAAAGATGCCGTAGAGTCGATCTCTCTGGCTCTCTGCCCTCTCCTTCCAGTGATTTGGCTAACTGCAACACAAGTGTTTGCCAGATCCAATAGGCTAATAATAATAGTGCTCTTTTGTTTTAAGGGAGACTACGTCTGAGTGGTGGGAGCAAAGGGAAGCCTAAAAGTTTGGCTCCTTAAAGACCTAACAATGACATCAGTCATAAGTGGCCTCAATTTCTACATGTTGCCTGGAGTCCCTCCACCGACTTACTCTCCCATTCTCCCATAAAGGTAATCACTGTCCTCAAGCCTCATGGTGCTTAACTGCTGGGCTGGCTTCTTATTTTATTGAGAAAAGAGAAGCATGATGAGCGCTTCCACACAGGCACCACGTTAGTCCATCCAATGTCTCCAGCGTCTGTAACTACGCAGGCTTCTGTCCTGTGCCTGGATCTTCTCCTCTTCCTTCCTTTTGCCTCTTCAATAGAGAGAGGGTTTCCCTCTCTCTATTGGATGACTCGGATCGACATGCCAACATAGCGATAGCTCTCGTCCTCTGCAAATTTCTCCTTCCCTCTCCATCTCCTTCCAGCTAACTACTTTTCACAATTGATGGCACAATTCCTTGAGAAACTGGTTTCACTAGCTGTCTCCTTCCTTTCCTCTCATTTTCTCACAAACATCTGTTATTCCCTTCCGTCATTCCATTCCCCCTAGTCTATTGTCAAGCTGATCAATAAACTTCACATTGCAAAATCTAGTGGTCAGTTCTTGGTCCTCATCGTACTGGATCATGACAACACTGTACAGATCTCATGCAGTCCCTTCCCTCCTCATTTTATTTTAGTTACGTTTATTCAGACAGGGTCTCACTCTGTACAGACGCAGGATCCTCCTGCTTCGGTCTCTGGAGTCCTGGGATGACAGGCATGTGCCACCACTCCTAGCTCTTCTTTTACAGTAAAGAATTTATTTTTTTGAGGCCGGTTTTAGGCTCAAAAAAAAATTGAGAAGAAACCACACCACTCTCAAACACTTGCTTCATTAGATTCCAAGACCTCCTCCCTCCAAGTGTTTCAGCCTCAGTGGGGGCTCCCTAATCTCCTTCACAGAAGGCCTGTTATTTGGTGTTGGGGGAATCAACATCGGAGAGTGCATAAGGACTACGGATATGAGTTTGGATTCACTGAGCCCATGACTGTGATTCTGTGAAATTGCATCCTCAGTGACTCCCTGAACACCAACCAACATGCATCTTTCTCAGCTGTCCATACAGATGAAGTTTCCTTCCCATCTACCTTCTCCCTCCTCCTCTCCTCTCCCCTCCCCGCCCCCCCCCCAAGAAAACCTTCCCTCACTCTGATCTCTGCTGGCTTCTCTTCCTCATGCTGGCTCTTTAAGTCACTTTAGGAGTTACCCAACACTACTTTGACCTTCTGGTCTTTTAACACTCTCTCTAAAATGCCTGTTAATCATTATCTTTAGATGATATCAACAGATGAAAAATTAACAAAAAATATTAGAATATTTGAGAAGCAAAACACTTTCATTTGCAATTTGATAAAGAGTTCTGATTTTGATTGAGACGACTTGGGTTTGAGCCCAGCCTTGCCTCTTACCAGGTTTATGTCTGTTGACCAGACTCCTAACTTCTTTGGAGTCTGTTTCTGCATTTTTAAAATGGGGATAATGGGCACTGGGGAGATGGGTCAGTGGTTAAGGTGCTTGCCTGCAAAGCCTAATAACCCACGTTTGATTCCCTGATACCCAGGTAAAGTCAGATGCACAAAGTGGCACATGCTTCTGAAGTTTGTTTGCAGTGGCTGGAAGCCCTGGTACTCTCTCTCTCTCTTCTTGCTCTCTGCTTGCAAATAAATAAATAATTTTCAGTGGTGATAATAAGGCTTCATATTGCATATGTTATTTTCATATATGAGTTGCAATGTGGTACATATGGAAAGATTTTGTAAAATATAACCTAATCTATAAATAGTTTATAGCAAGATTGAGGTCACTACATATCCTGGGCATCATTTGATATTTGGGGTTATCACATCATTTCTATAAACCTTTAGGGAGAAGGTGTTACTTGATATTTAGGTCGCAATCAAGACCCAATCAAAACAGTAAGACACTGTAACTGTCCATGGGCTAAGAATCATTTTCTCAATATAAAGATTTGCAGCTAAAGGAAGTGAGCTGAAATGTTTCTTGTGATGCATCAGCCATCAGCAGGCCCTCCACGTCACTCCTAGGATGGTCTGTCTTCAAGGCCTCAGCTTCATCCACACCAGTCCTGCCTCTTTGCTGACGGTGACGAGGGTCTGGCTGGATCACCCTCTCCAGGAAAGGGGGCTCACTTGGCTTTCAGACAGGCATGCCAGCACATCCCTGTTTCGACATACTCTGGGCTGGGATTTCCTTGTAGCTGTGAATCAGACAAGGAGCCACTTTAATTTTGTTTGTTTGTATAATTGTTCTGTTTTGCTTACCCCCACCCAAGACAGAGACGCATGCACTTTGAGAGAGCAAGAAAACAAGCTAGCCAACCAAAGCCCTAGGTTCTTTATGGTTGGATCCATGAAAGGCCAAGCTACTTATTAAAAGTAAGAAATAATTTTAAATTGTTCAGCTGAGATTTTAACAGCTCTTGTCTAATGGTTAACATACAAACCTCCCTAACCAGAACATTTGTGGGGGATGACTTTTTAACTGGATCTGAAATCAACCTTTTCCCAAAAAGCCTGTTAAAAATTACACGCTTGGAATTTTTTCTTAGTTTGATTCAGCAGCTAAATTTCCTTTTGATATTTCCGGTGGGGGTTGGAGGGTGATGAAGGAATGTGTGTAGGTGTGTGTGAGGGGTGGGTGGGTAATAGCCTTAGTACATTTAATTTGGCACATTGAAAAAAAAAAATCAGTGTCAGATTTGAGTCCTTTCTGAAGGTAAGGTAACCAACCATCCCAGTTTCCCCGAGATGAAGAGATTTCCTTGGTCATGGACTTTTTGTGACTTGTCAAGCTGGGCTGAGCTGATCACTCAGAAAGGAAACCTTTGTCCAGATCACGCACAGGATGTGCGGAACCGGATGAAGGCCTCTGTCTGGTATTGAGACACTGTAGGAGACAGCTTTCTGGGTAGGCAGATCAGGGAAGGAGCCCTTGATAACAGAAGATGTGAACACTGGGAACAGTGACTTCTTCCTGGCCAAGACAAATGTTCCCAGAGCTCTTCCAGCGACCTGCACAGTATGGATGCGCCATAAACCAATCAGCCCCCTCACTGACCAATCATAGGAGGGCTCATCCCTTTCCATCAAGGTTCAGTTCCCACAGAAACTGGGTTTTTTCTAACTCTGGAATCCCCTTCTCTGTGAAAAGATTGGTTTCTTTCCCCTTCCTCTAAAAAAATAAACTTTATTTTTATTTATGTATTTGCAAGGGGGAGAGAGAGAGAGAGAGAGAGAGAGAGAGAGAGAGAGAGAGAGAGAGAGAGAGAGAGAGAGAGAGAGAGAGAGAGAAATGGGCACACCAGGGCCTTTAGCCCCTGCAAATAAACTCCAGATGCATGTGCCACTTTGTGCATCTGGCTTTACTGGGTACTGGGGAATTGAACTCAGGTCGTTAGGCTTTGTAGGCAAGTGCCTCAACCACTGAGCCATCTCTCCAACCCCATACACTTTATTCTTTTAAAATACTTTCCTACCTCTTAATTCCTTAATTGGCAAAAAATACAAACCTAGCAACCATAGATGCTATCAATACCATGTGGTTACCTACCATTGACTGCTGGGACCAGCATCCCAATGGTTAGTCCAGGGCTCCCCTAACCCACTGTCCTTGTCTGTGACAGTAAAATTCAGGAAGAATTTGAGTTTGATACTAGCTTATTATTTGACCACTTTAGTTAATTCACATATGACCAAATGGAAGGATTCATCCAAGTCAATTCTTCTTTTGTGTATGTATGTTAATGCCAGCATCTCTTGCCATTGCAAACAAAATGCCAGACACTTGCGCCACTTTTTGCATCTGCTTTACATGGGTAGCTGGGGAGTTGAGCCTGAGCTGGTAGGTTTTGCAAAAAGCACCTTTAACCAGGGAACCATCTCCCTAGGCCCCCAAGTGCATTCTTAACCAGTAACCATAGGGGTGCATGTGTTCTGAAACCATAAAAAATGTCTTTAAATCCATAGCCATAATTGCATTAATAACTTTAATGTGGAGCAATTTAAGTGTACTTGCTAAATGGGTCAGTAAACCAATGTGATACAGTTGTAGTCAGCTTTCTTGTTGCTTCAACAGAGAACCCAACCAAAGGGAGCTGATGGGAGGAATGAGTTTATTTGGGCTTACAGACTTGAGGGGAAGCTCCATGATGGCAGGGAAAAGGAAGCCCAAGAAAGAAAGGGCATTCTGATGTGTGCTTCCTCATAGATGAAACCTGAGGCCATCACACTAAGTGAAAGAAGCAGGAACAAGACAGGTGCTCTATGATTCCATATATATCTCTGTTTATCTGAGTCATACAAATCTAATATACAAATACTCTTAGAGTTATTGAACTACTCTAATTTGCTAAAACCATAGAGCCAAAAGCAGAAGGGCAGTTGCCAGGAGCCAGAGGAAAGGGGAAACAGAAATTAGTGTTTTGAAGACAAACTCAGTTAAGCAAGATGAAAAGAGCTTTGAGAGCCAGATGCACAAAGAGGTGTGTGCATCTGGAGTTTGCAGTGGCAGGAGTCCCTGATGTACCCATTCATTATCTCTCTGTCGCTCTTGCAAATAAATAAAATATATATTCATATATAAAAGAAAAGAGCTTTGGGATGGATGGTGGTGATGATTGCCCAAGAATGTGACATGTTCAACACCTCTGAACTACACCCTTAAATATGGTCAAGATACTAAATTTCAGGTTAAGTGTATTTATCCTGATTTTAACATGTAAAAATAGGGCCTGTAGAGATGGCTCAGTGTTAAAAGCACTTTGCTTTTAAAGCCTGATGGCCTGAGTTTTATTCCCTAGTATCCACATAAAAGCCAGATGCACAAAGTGGTGCATACATCTGGAGTTTGTTTTTGGTAGCAAGAGGTCCTGGTGTGCCCATACTCCTCTCTCTCCCCTACCCATCTCTGTCTGCTTGCAAATAAATAAATGCATAAAAACAAAATATAAAATAATAGTTATAGATAGCTCACTTAGTCTGTCACCTCAGTGTTTCTGTTAAACAAGTCCACAGTGCTTTGCAACTGTTTATTAGCTTTGGTGTTTATCAAATCAAAGCACATTCTTTTTTAAAAATTTATTTATTTGAGAATGTGTGTGTGAGAGAGAGAGAAAGAATGGGCTGTCAGGGCCTCCAGCCACTGCAAATGAACTCCAGACACATGTGCCACCTCGTGTATCTGGCTTTATTTGGGTACTGGGGAACCGAACTTGGGTCCTTCTGCTTTGCAGGCAACCACCCTAACCACTAAGCAATCTCTCCAGCCCCAAAGTGCATTCTTTAGAAGTTTAGTTTGCTTTGATATTTAGCGACCACCCTTTACGTAGGGCACAGAGTTCCCAGATGTGCAGCACCCTGACACCTGTCTGAGAGCTCACTGCCTGGCCCAGAGTAAGTTCTCTTTGCAAATTTTTCAAATCAATACAAAAGAGCAAGAGCTAACATTGATTTTAAACATTTATTTAGGGATAAGGTCATTTGAAGCTATAGAAGTTTCAGAAATTCCTACTTCACAACTTTACAAGACCCCAGGAGGGGACTTAGCAGTGTCTTTGCTTGGTCATATATTCATATACAGCTTGCAAAAGTGGGGCTAGAGAGATCACTCAGGGGTCAAGGCACTTGCCTATGAAGCCTAACCACCCAGGTTCCATTCCCCAGAACAAACATAAAGCCAGATGCACAAAGCAGCGCATGCATCTGGAATTTGTTTGCAGTGGCTGGAGGTCCTGGCAGGCCCATTCTCTCTGCTCCCCTCCCTCTGTCTCTGTCTCTGCTTGCAAATACATACATAAATAAATAATTTAAAATCCTTGCAAAAGTAAGATTTATTTATTTTTAATTAAAAGGGATCTCCAAAGATTTTGAAAGCCCAGCTCTGTCCTGAATGCACTGCTTTGCTAACTGCTCAGCTGACTGCTTTCTGTGGCTGCTCTGCAGACATCCCAGAACCCTATGAGGTGGGTGCCTCTGTTATCTCTGCCTCTCAGGTGAGGAGACTGGGGCATTGACCATGGCTACACCAGGGAGGAATAGGCAAGGATTTGCACCTGCACATTTGAGACCAACTCTACAACACCACTGAACACCAACACTGGCCAAACCCAAGTGTGATGCATGTGGAGTTAAGTGCGGACTAGGTGAATACTATCACTGAACCTGATGCTAACCTTAGTAACAATGATGATGTCGGTCTCTGGAAAAGGCTGTTGTTTTGAATGATTCACGTGTGTTATGTAAGCTTTCCCGGTCCCAACCCCCAGTTAGTATTTTTGTTTAGTAGGTGGTAGGCAATTCAGGAAAGAGGAGGGAATGAAAATGGGGGATAAAGAGGGAGCAGAAAGGAAGAGAGATGTCATTCCATTCCAGGGAAGAATCTCCCCAGCACCCTTCCAGGGGCTTATCTTTTATTTGTATCTGGGCTGACCCCTAGGACCTCTTCAACCCCTGGGTCCCAGGTCTATTCTGAATGCTGTGAATCAAAGGGCAGAAAGGAATCTTCCCTGTAAACATCCTCTGGCCCCTCCCAGGAAAAGGTGAGTGGCATCCTGTCTTTATTCTGAGGCTTGGAGCTGAGTCCTTGGACCAATCGGAAAATGGAATTGGAAATGTCACAGGAATGAGAACATTCATTCACATTCACACACTGCTGTCCAGATACAGACAGTGGAAGGGCGGGGCCTGGCACTTGAGGAAGTGCTGAGGACTCCCTACTTTTTAACCCCCTGCTCTAAAGTCTTGTCTGGATTTCCCTATTCTGGGCTGCAGCATAAATGCCACCCAGCTGGCTAAATCTGATGGTCACCTCTGTGACCTTGACCTTGACCTTGTCCTTCTTCCCATCTCATGAATCATCAAACACCACAGGTTTGCTGTCCTAATAATGTTCATCTCATTTGCTCTTTACCCTTTTTTCTTTACTCTTTTTTTCCTTCCCTTTTGCTTTTCTTTCTCTTTCTCCAGAGCCTCATGTACATAGGAATGACCTTGTAAGGACTGAGCTGGGGGGTTAGAATTTAGATAATGCCCAGCAAAAATTCCAATGCACCTCGAAATTTAAGGAGTACCTGAAAGCTTGTCTACAAAGTTAAAGAATTAAAATCATAGACAACCAAATATTAAGGTATAATGGAAGACTTTATTTAAGGGAACATGGGGAGTTACAGAGTTCTCCAGCCACCTGGGTGGGGAGAACACATGGGGAGAAATTTTAATAAAATCTGTGCTGCTCAGCCAAATAAGCAGAAGAAAAAAAAAGATATCAGAGGGCTCCCATCATGAGGGGAAAAGGTTTATGTGAGAAAGAATCCTGAGCCCCCACCCCCACCCCAGCCTAAGGTCTGGGGTGAGAGACCTTACCTGGAAAATGAAAGTCCTCCTTTTAGGACGACATGTGGAAAGAGAAGACTGGCCTTTGTTCTAGGGAAGCTTTTTAAAACTTCTACTAGGTAAGTCAGAGAGACAGCTGATTGGTCTATACCTGACCAGTCAGCCTTTGCATCTAGGTTTGGGCTCTGGCTAGAGACAGCTCCCACACAAGGGGAGGGGGTCTATGGAGCTTGCCTGAACTGTCACAATCCCCTGTGAAGAAGTAACCCTAACTGCTGTTAGGGCACTGGGGTGTGGAATGGGGGGAAAAAAGCACCAGAAAGAAGTGCATGCATGTTTAAGAAACAAGAATATCCATTTTGATCCTGTAGGAGGCAGGGCAAAGCTCCGACTGGGGAGGGGATAAGGAAGAACCTGGCAACATTGTGTGGGGTCTCCCTCCTAAATTCTACAACCCATGTGTTGGTTTGCACGTGAAATGTCTCCCATAGTCTTGTGTGTTTCAAATACTTTGTCCCCAGCTGGTGGCAATTTGGGAAGATTATGGAACCTGGGAGGTGGAGCCTGTGTCTCTGAGGATGGAGCTTGTGGGTGGACCACTGGGTGTTCAGACCTAGCTCGCTCTGCCATGCTTTCCCCACTGTGATGAAACTTCTAGAAACTGTAGGCCAGAATATATCCTCTTTTCCCATAAACTGCTTCTGGTAGGGTTTTCCCCCCACTGAGAAAGTAACTGCAACAGCCTGTAACTCTCTTTGTAGCCAAGGGTGACATTAAACTTCTGATCCTCCCGTCTCTACCTCCTGAGTGCTGGGAAGGCAGGTGGATTTTATCACAATGGCTTTATGGGGTGTGGTAGATGGAACCCAAGGTTTCATACAGGTAGGCAAGCACTCTAGTAACTGAGCTCCACGGCCCCCCCACCTCCCCTTCCATTTGCATTGTTGATACTTTATTGTAGGTCTGGGGTATTGCCATTGCTGCTGCTGCTGCTGCTTCTTCTTCTTCTTCTTCTTCTTCTTCTTCTTCTTCTTCTTCTTCTTCTTCTTTTTTGTTTTTCGAGCTAGGGTCTCACTCTAGCCCAGGCTGACCTGGAATTCACTCTGTAGTCTCAGGGTGGCCTTGAACTCATGGTGATCCTCCTACCTCTGCCTCCCGAGTGCTGGGATTAAAGGCGTGCACCACCCCGCCTGGCTGCCATTGCTTCTTGACTGAGGTCCTAGCCTTCCAGAGGAGGATTTGTCACTTCACTGTTCTGTCATGCGCACCAGGATGCTTGTTTACATAGACACATCTCAAATGCTTATACGGAATTTATATGTGTAATCCTATATTATCAATCTGTTCCTCCTCATTTCACACTCAGCACCAGATTAATTTTTTAAAACTTTTTATTGATAGCTTCCATAATTATGGACCACAAACCATTATGATTCCCTCCCCATCCTCCCTCATATCTCTCCCCCCCCCCATTAGTCTCTGTTTTGTTTCGGTGTCATCATCTTTTCCTCCCATTATGTGTAGGAATTATCAGGCACTGCGAAGTCATGAATATCAAGGCCATTTTGTGTCTGGAAGCTTGTGTTATAAGCAGTCCTACCCTTCCTTTGTCTCTTAAAATCTCTCCGCCACCTTTTCCACAATAGACCCTGGGCCTTGGGAAGTGTGATAGAGAAGTCCCAGTGCTGAACACTCCACTGTCAATTCTCAGCACTATGGTGTCTTTTTGAGTAATCCTAGTGGTCACTGCCATCTGAAAAAGAGAAGTTTCTCAAGCAAAAGTGAGAATAACATTATTATATGGGTATGCTCATGTTTTAAAAAGTGCTTATAATGCAGTTTGGTGGGCTTAATACATGTATTTTGCCAGACAACAGCAGGCCTCCCACCATTCAAGGATCACCATGATCTAGCTGTACTGTGCTTTCTGGCCTTGTTCTCAATAACAACCATCCACACTCCAGGGAGGGAGCCAGCCACTGACTCCAAGCAGGCTTTCCCCACACAGTGTGAATAAATTCAAGTCCAGTAGGATGTGCAGAGACCTGACATGGTGCGGCGTCTGCCTCCAGCCTGAGCTGGAACGTCCTGCTCAGTTTACCCTGCGGAAAAACCCCTGGCTGCTCTTCTGCTCCCATCAGAGTGGCTTCCAGAGAGGTTTACATGACCAATGATAGCTTTGAAAACAATTATAAACTCTAACGTCAGATTGCCAATTTTTAAAAAATATATATTTATTGTCCATACTGTGTTACATTATTCATTGGGCAAACGATGAGCTGTTATCCCCAATTCCCCCCTCCCCATCCCCAATCAGCTGGATATCCTCCTTCGTGTACCATCTGGATCAGTCCTTGTGGCAGATTGCCAATTTTTATTTAACAAAAAAGAACTCAAAAAATCTTACCATCATGGTTATGTTGTTATTTGTAAAAACCCATTTTACCATTCAGCATAAAAGGCATAATCTTTACATGTATCTCACTTAGCTTTGGAAAAATTCACTATATTCCCATTCTCATGTGACTGACTGAGATGGTGAAAAGTGTTCAGACAGAGGGCACTTGGGAGTGGGCTCTGTGGAGTTTCTGTTTTCCACCACCCGCTTAGCTCCTAAGCCCAGGAGCCCCAGGGCACATTTTGCATCGGTCTTTTTATTTAACTTCTTGTGTACATGCTACAAGGCAAGCTTTCCAAAGAACCAGTCAAAGGACTGCGCCTTCAACTCTCCAGCAAGGCCAGGCACATAGAAAATGTTCCATAAATATTTGTCGAATGAATGAATCAGCCCAGAGTAGGCTTTCTAAGCCCATGATAACCAATAAATCCCTTCTTAATGGGCTATGAGCACTCATCCCCAGGCAATTTCTTTCAACGAACTTCTTCAAAAAGAGTTAACCAGTACAAATTGCTTTGCTTTTGAGTGAAACCTGAAAATTAAAAGAAGAAGAATAATCTGATATGAAAAGTAAACAGTTTCTTCCTCGAGGCAGCAGCAAGTCCCAGCAAAGAAAGCCAAGACACAAACACACCCTTTGTGGCTTGTCATTTATTGGGGGCTTTGTTGGGTAGTCATGTGCACGGTCTGTGCCTCTGGCTTAACTTGGCTTTCATTCTGTAAAATCTCCCAAGAATCCTTATTCCTTGTTTCCCTTCACCTGGTGATTTAAAAAGAGAAAGGAAAGGGAGGGGAGAGAAGAGGGGAGGGGAGGGCAGGGACATCTTCTTGGCCAAGCCTTGGTCCTTAGGTGCTGGAGTTGTTATAGAGTAATGTACAAAAGTATCTTTTGGATTTAAAACCTCACTTTCACTCACCATCCACTCATCTTCCCATGGCATACTTAGTGAACGCCATGTTGGTGCTGAAAACATTCAGTTAACTTTCAATGCATTGGATTAAAAATCTACCAAATGCAGGGCCCTGTTCAAGATGATGGAAATATATTAGGAAACAGACAAAATCTTCCTGGCCTGGGGAGATGGCTCAGTGGATAATAAAGTACATGAGTACCTGAGTTTGGATCCCCATGTAAGAAGCCACAAACTGTGCCTGGCATCTGTAATCCCAGCATGCCCATCATGGAGATGAGAGATGGGAATGGGAGAATTTCCCAGAAGCTTGAGGACCACCTAACCTGGTGACATTGTGGTGAACAAGTTGAGGACCAGCACCTGAAAGTTGTCCTCTGACCTTTACATGTACACCATGACGCATGCAACCTCCCCCCATACACACACACCATATACCAAAAAACAAAAGAAGAAAAATTCCTCCCTTCCAGAAGCTTATGCACTAAGAAGACAAACAGAAACCAAGTAAAGAACATATTATCACTATGTTAGAAGGTGCCAGGTGCAATGGAACTAACTGGAGAAAAGGGGTATTACAGTGTGTGATGGTTAAGTTTTGTTGTCAGCTTAATGTTTGTAGTATCTTGGGTGGGTCTCTGAGGATGTTCACCAGAGGGCAGCCCTCTCAGTAGGGGATAAGATGTAAGGAAGCTCAGGTGAGTTAGAAATGAACATCCCTTCCTGGGAGAACAGTGCAGGAAGGAAATTCCAGAGAGTCAGGAAGCCAACAAGTCTGGGATAGGATTGCAAGACCCCACCCTAAGACTATATAAAGGGGAAGGAAATCTTTCTCTCTTCACCCCTACCTGTTTGCTGTTGTGTGTGTGTGGTGTTGGTGATGGCCTCTTCTCTCTCTCTCTCTCTCTCTCTCTCTCTCTCTCTCTCTCTCTCTCTCTCTCTCTCTCTCTCTCTCTCCTGTTTGGACCTGTGAAAGAATGCCAGCCTCTTTTGCTGTTATGGAACTTCCCCTGGATCTGTAGTTTCAATAAATCCTTTCCTCCTATAAACTGTGCCTGGTTTGGAGATTCATCCCAGCAACCTGTGTCTGTGACACAGTTTAAGCCCTGTTGTAGTCAGTTTCACATTGCTGGGATAAGCAGCCAAACCAGACACAGTTTATGGGAGGAAGGGGTTTATTTCAAGCTCACAGATCCAGGGGGAACTTTGATCATTGGTCCAAGCATGAAGGAAAACCATCACCAGCCAGCAAAGACCAAAAGCAGCAAACGCAAATGGGTAGCAAGCAAGACTCCCAAGCTCCCTCTGCTCTCACACACCTTTGGGGGCTGGATTCCAGGATCTTCACTGTCACCCCCACCACCCCAGCCCACCCCCACCCCATGACACCACCTTCAGTCAGACGGCTGGAGATCCAAGTTACAGGTTTAATCTTAACACCTGAGTCAATGGGGGACATACATTCAAACTGCCACAAACCTCATTGAGAGGTGCTTGAAGCTCAGACTTGGAGGAGGTACAGGGCATGAGCACGAGGCTAGCTGGGAGAAGAGGAAGTCCTTGCCGTTGCCCGATCTCTCCTGAGTTCTTTGTCACCTTGTCACATGCATTTTGCTCTCCAGCCACCTTGATGATCTCTTTCCCACCATCCAACCTCACACACACCACTCCCTTTTTCCTGTCCCTTAACAAACTGCTCATCTGTCTCTTGGGTCACCATCTAAATGCCACCTTCTCAGGTGCACTTCTTTTGTTCCCTGTTATAATTTAGGAGCACTCCCACAATTATCCTTTGTGTTTTCTTGTTATCAGCGTTCTATTTTGTATTTGTTCTTAAATTTCAATTTTTAGTTCCATTTTCTTTCATAATAACAATCACATATGCATCAACATTTTGCTTATTATTATGTTCATCTCAAATTATTTCAGACATTATTTTCCTACTTTTTATGACTAAGAAGTTGAATATAGGACTTTCCTAACATCTAGTTTTAAAAAGTTAAAAAATTAAAACTAATTAAAAAAGTTAAAATTTGGTCATATTTTTGTTCTTTTGTCTGAACACATCCAGAGACGTACACACATTGTAATCCATGCCCCACAGTTATCATCCTCAGTGCAGCTTGTGTTTGCTGAATGATAAATGTTTCTATAGATGTTAACTAATATAAACCTCACAACCAACTTTTCAGATAACTGCAATTTTTATCCCATTCTACAGATTGGACTATAAACTCAGTCACTGAGGTACATTGCCAAAGACAATGCATTTATGTTGAGTCTCTAAACGATTTAGTTAAGTATATTATTATTTTACTCAATGTGAAGTAGAAGGAAATTCTTTATATAATCTATGTTAATTGTTGACATAATTTACAAAAAAATAGCACAAATATTCTTATAACTTTCCTTTCAGATACTCAATAAATACTGTTTGAATGAATGGACATATGGAAGTGTCAAAAGGGGGAAGCTTTTCAGGAACGTGTTCATTCACCCCCAGGGCCAGGCATACTGCTGAATGCATTTAATGGACTTTGTAGTTACAAATAAGTGTCATAATTTGGGTGAAATGTAAATGACCCCCATAGGCTCGTGTGTTTGAACACTAGGTCCTTGTTGCAGCCAGATTTCTTGTTGCTGCACAAAGAACCTGACCAAAAGCAGCTTGTGGAAGGAATGGGTTTATTTTGGTTTACAGACTCAAGGTGAAGCTCCATGATGGCAGGGAAAATGATGGCATTAGCAGAGGGTGGACATCACCTCCTGGCCAACATCAGATGGACAACAGCAGCAGGAGACTGTGCCCAACACTGGCAAGGGGAAGCTGGCTATACCCTCATAAACCCGTTCCCAACAACACACCTCCAACAAGGTTCCAATTCCAAAATTGCCATCAGCTGGCGATAAAACATTCAGAACACATTCGTTTGTGGGGGACACTGAATCAAACCACTACAGTCCTCAACTGGGGGTAGGCCTTGATGTGGGGCTTAGCTGGAGGAAATGAGCCACTGAGGACAACCCACTTCCTGTCCCCCCTCATCTCTTTCTGGATCTCCTGCTCCTCAGGTGTGTGCATCCTTCCTTCCTTGCCCACTCTCTTTCTCTGGTGCACAGATCCCCTTTCTCTCTCTCTTCTTTTCTTTCTCTCTCTCCCCTGTTACAAGAAAGTTTTAGATACAAGAGACTGTCTGTTTTGAGCCTCCATTGTGAACCCCCAAATCTCTCACTGTGTAGACCAGGATGGCCTCAGACTTGTAGTGATCCCCCTGCCTGTGCCTCTTGATGTTGGGATCGCAGGCAAAAGTTTAAAAAAAGTTTTTAAAAAAGGTAAAAGTTAGGGTAAGTAAATCTGTATGAATTCTCTTATTAGTATGTCTTTTGGAATGGAGACATGGCTCAGTGGATAAAGACACTTGCTTGTAAATAAATAAATAAATAAAATTTTTAAAACATGTCTTTTGCTGTGTCTTAGCCAATAGCCTAGTGATGGGTAGAATTTGCTTGGGGCGGTCCATAATAATAATTTTATTAATGTGAACATTCCATTTAATCCTCATTTTATTTCAAAATCCATCTTAGGGGACCTATTAAAAACACATAACAGGGCTGGAGAGATAGCCTAACAGTTAAGGTACTTGCCTGCAAAGCCTAGCCACCAGGTTCACTCTCCACTACCCACAGGAAGCCCTGGTATGCTCCCCCCCGCTTGCAAATAAAAATATTAAAAAGAGTATAACCTGTTATATAATAAAAATTAAAAATTTTAGAAAAAACCCATACAACATAATTGAATCTAAAGGAATAAGGACAAGTGAAACCTAAAGCCACTGCACAGAATGCCAACCACAAAGACAGAGTCATTAAGGAGAGACAACACAGATTTGCCTCAGAGAAATGAAGGAAGTAGATCAGCCATAGATTCATTGTGTTTTCTAAGGTACGACTTCCTCCCATGCAGCCTCAAAGGAACCCTGGTGGCAAGAACGTTTAATGCCAGTGAGTAGGGCTGGATGCCAAAGTGAAATCTCAGTTGGTCCAGGATGCTGTTTAAAATAGCTAACAGAAATGATAGACTGTATAACCTCTGCAATGCTCTTTCTCAATCACGCTGAGAGAAGAATGAGCCTCAACGATGGCAGGGATGAAGTCCTTGGAAGTTACCTTCCCTGCCGAAACTACATTTCTGTTTGACACCAGAATACACATACAAGCTTGGCATCCACTTGTGAAAACCAACGTTGCAAACATGGCAAGTGCCTGCCTGGGCCCACTCCCAGGAAGGAGGCAGATGAAGACAGACCCATGGTCAAGGGCCAGATTCCCTCCACACGCCAGTCAGTCCTCATTCGCCCTCTCATCATAACAAGTGGAGTGTGCCAACAAGTGACAACACCAACAACAACAAGTGACAGCACCACCCCCCAGAGGTTTTATATAGTACTCAGCCAAATAAAAGTGTGGATTTCTCTACTGTTTGGTTTCGACCTCGCATGTCTCCCCACCCATTAAAATAAATAGTTGAGAATTGAGTGCTATCCACCAGCACAAGGATCTGAGGAGACAGCTCAGTTGATAGAGTGCTTACTTTGAAACCTGAGCGCCTGGGTTTGGTTCCCAGAAACTCTGTAAAAATGCCAGACATGTGGATCTGCACTAGGGAGGTGGAGACAGGAGGACCCCTCGGACTGCTTGGCTATAGTTGTGGCCCAATTGGTGAGCTTCAGGTCAATGAGAACCCTTGTCTCAAAGGAAATAGGTGGTGTTCCTGTGTATGACAGTCAAGGGTATCCTCTGGCTGGCACATAGCTGTGCACACACGTGCACATGCACCTAATTCTACACACGTGAACATATGCACACACATGGATTAAAAAATATATCAAGGACAGAGAGAATGTGACTTGGTGGTAGAGTACTGGTCTAGCATGTCCAAGGTTCTGGGTTTGAGTCCCCAGCACCACAGGAAACAGCAACGTCAACCTCCACTGGAGAAGGCATCTGGATTCACAATTTATCTGTTGCCTTGGTGTTTAGTTTGGCTCCTTCCCAATCCAGTCCAGTGTCCATCGCCCTGTACAAACTCTCTCCACCAGCAGAGTGATTTTTTAAAAAACATGTGCACTTGGTGAGCTGTCCAAGTGAGTTATATTTAAAGTATGCATTATTAAGAGGGAGAAAATCCTTCCAGCACTACTGGAAATCTGTACACCTGACAATGCATTAAAAATTCAGGCCAGTAATCTTATTGTTTTAGCTGTTGCTAAAACATTACTCATGCAGCCCCAGTGGGGGGCAGAGGGAACCAGGGATGATTTTTCTCCCCTGCAGTGTTTTATGTGTGTGAATTTTTTTAAAAGTTGTTTGGGATGAATGCACTGAATAATTCACCATCTGGTTTACAAATATTTTTATAGACACGCATCCAAATACCACAAAATCACCACCATGGCTCTGGTTAGGTCTTTTTTTTTCCCCCCCAGGCCGACTTTTTATTAACCGTGATTATTCTTGAACTATGGGATCCCTCAGCAGGAACATTGAGATTTAGCCACCAGAAAGAAATCTTGTCATGCTGACCTACATTTAAAAAAGGAAAGAAAAGATGGAAAGGGTAGTCGCCTTGGTTTTAATTTCAAGGGGGGAAATAACTTTCATTTTTTTTTAAGTCAATATTCTAAGCATTATGTGAATGGAATCAAAGTTAGGACTCCGGTCACATTCCTCCTCCGGTGGTGGTAGATGAGGCTCTGGAAAGCTCTGCAGAGGTCAAGTTTCAGTCCTGGGAGGTGTAATCAGAACCCTGATTTCAAAACAAAAGCCACCACTCTACCTGTTCGGCCCAAAGATACTCCAGTCCCAGGTTCCAGGAACTTAAGAGGAAAAAGCAAGATCCATTCTGCAAGAGGAAAATCGAACAAAATATCATCGATGAGCTGGTGGGATGCTCCTGGCTACACTCTGGGCTTAATGTGCAGTGCGTCGCATTTAATATAAACTCCTCGCTCGGTGTGTAAGTGCACCTAGGGCTTCCCTCTCTTAATTGGGTGTATTGGTGAGTCTGTGTATGGTAGGATCCTTAGATCCCCTCTAGGCTTTCTCAAGAGTGAAAGAACTTTTTTTTTTCCTAAAAGGGGTAGTTATATTTGCTCAAAATGTTACTCAGAAAATTGCTCTTGTTGGTGAATGTGCCCCAAAGAGAAAATAAGAATTTTTATTGTATGCCCTTGCAAAGATTAATAATGGTAATAATGATCACGGTAAACTGATTCCAAAGATCACTTGTGGAGACGGTCATCTGGAGACATGACATGTCCAAGACAGTTTACAGCTTTAACCCTCCCACTTCAGTGATGGACAAACTAAGAAACGTCAGAAATGAAGCTCTCCCGCAGGTCCTGGAGAATCCTCGGTAAGCTGGAGATGGGTCAGAAATGGCTGAGGAAGTGTAGACGTCCTTGATAAGGCCCTACTGTGAGGAAATGAAAATCCCCGCAGTGTGGGAAAAAAACAATTAGCCAAGACAGAGGAGCAGGAAGGAATAGAGAATGAATTACAATCAGAGGAAACAGCCAGCAACAAGAGGACCTGCGGCCCTGGAGGCCCAGAGGAGCCATGGCTGAGCAATGCCTTGGGTTCTGTCAAGGGCCTATTGTCGGGTTGCTGGGTTCATAATTTAACCCCTCAGCGTCATTCCTCAGCCTTTCACTCTGAGGCAGATATCTTTATTCATGAAGTCCTTTGAGATTGTTCCATGGCTGTTATAAATTCCAAATAAGAATGACTGCATTATTATTGTAGAAAAACTGCCCCCTTCCCCTGCCCTCTACCCAGGAAAACACATTTTTAAGCTTGGATTAGCTGGCAAAATATTTCCATCAGAAATGTAAGAAACACAAGTGTTAGTGTTAGATGGTTTGTTTAGGAAGACACAGCATAAAAATAAGGTGACTTTTGAAAGGAAAACATGTAATAGTGATTAACAATAATTTTGAGGGCTGGATGGCTAAGTGGTTAAGGCATTTGTCTGCAAAACCTAAGCTGGGTCCAGTTCCCAGTACTCACATAAAGCCAGGTATACAAAGCAGTGCATGCATCTGGAGTTCATTTGCAGTGGCTAGAGGTCCTGACATGCCCATTCTCTCTATCTGCCTTTCTCTCTCTCTCTCAAATAAACAAAATATTAAAATTTTATCAAGAAATATTTCTTAATAAAAAATCAAGATTTTAAGAGATTAAAAATATCTTTTGTAAGATAGTTTAAAAAATCTTTTTTAAAATTTTTTATATTTTATTTATTTATTGAATTTGAGAGAGAGAAAGAAAGAGGCAGACATACAGAGAGAGAATGGGTGCACCAGGGCCTCCAGCCACTGCAAATAAACTCCAGATACACGTGCCACCTTGTGCATCTTGCTTTACGTGGGTCCTGGAGAATTGAACTCAGGTCCTTCCGCTTTGCAGGCAAATGCCTTAACCACTAAGCCATCTCTCCGGCCCAAAAATTTTTTCAAAGAGATTTTTATCAAGATTATTTAAGAGGATAGAGTAGGATTGTTTCATGAAAATAAGAATTTGTCACACATGAATAGTGGCAAAGAGAAAAAGATTGACTCTGAACCCCAAATTAAATTTTATTTGGCTTTTGTACTTCAACTCTCAGAATTAATCAGCAGAAAGCTGAGAGGACGCTCTGGTTTAATCAGCCAAGATGCTAAAATCATGGACAGCAATATCAGGATGACCCACGGAAGCTAAGTCATTCAAAAGAAGAGGAAGAAGAGATTATAAGGCAGAATAAAGATGCTAAACAGGATTAGGAGAGCCAGCCCCCACTACAAAGAGCTGATTTAGGAGACATCTGGATAAGAAGGCAATTTCAGATTTCTTAAACAAATTAGCTGCTCAGGCAAACTCATCAAGTAGAAAGCACCACCAGAAAATGACTAACACTTACCCTGGGAAAAAGCTCTTGATGTCCCAAACCAGCACATTTAAACGGAAGAAAAGAAAGAGAGAGAGAGAGAGAGAGAGAGAGAGAGAGAGAGAGAGAGAGAGAGAGAGAGAGAAAGGAAGGAAGGAAGGAAGGAAGGAAGGAAGAAAGAGATGAGAGAAAGAAAGGAAGGAAGGAAGGAAGGAAGGAAGAGATGAGAGAAAGAAAGAAAGGAAGGAAGGAAGAAAGAAAGAAAGAAAGAAAGACAGGGGAGAGCCACTCTGAACTGGAAAGAGCTGTAGCAGACAGTGATGAAGAACAGCCTTAGAAAAAGCCATAACCAAGACAGATTCCGCAAATACCTTATGGTCTTTAGGTGGTTGTGCCTGAGGGGGAACATTTGAAAACTTGAAAGATTAAACTAGATATTAATTTCATTTTAGGCCCCCTCTTTTTGCCTTCAGGAGAGCAACAACAAAATGTGTCAGAAATAGTGACACTATCATACCAATAATAAATCGAGGGTAATTGGGCTTTCTCCTCAGTTACATGGATTTAGGAGGAGAGGACTCCTGACAGGAAAGACAGAGCTGCAGAGGTTAATAGTGTAGGATTGCAGGGCTGCCTGTGGAGACCCTTTGGGAAGCCTGAGTAGAATATGTCTGATACTTTTTATTCAATGGACCAGGAGGAAGCAGAAAGTGGCCAGCCTTCTTTCTTCTTGTCACTTAGGAGCAATGAAAACTTTGTTTAAAAATATTTTTATTTATTTATTTGGAGAGAGAGAGAGAGAGAGAGAGAGAGAGAGAGAGAGAGAGAGAGAGAGAGAGAGAATATGCGTGCGCCAGGGCCACTGCAAAGGAACTTCAGATGCATGCACCACTTTGTGCATCTGGTTTACGTGGTTACTAGGGAATTGAACCTTAGACTCTGGAGGCAATGAATGGCCCTAACCACTTAGCTATCTCTCCAGCCCCAGTGAAAATATTTTAAACCTAGATCAGAGAAACTCTACCAAACCTGTAGAGATATATGAGTTCAGTAAACAAAACAAATTGATTTTAGGAAAAGGGTCCTCTTGATTAAAATCAAGACTTTAGTACATGTAGATGATTAATTTTAAAAGTGTTTTTTA
>PVHP010021019.1:0-29920 GCA_004024765.1 Zapus hudsonius | reverse complement strand
CCCTAGGGTGGGTTTAGACTCACTGAAGTGCCCTCTGTAGCAACCCACAGCGGGGTTGCCAGCCCCCTCCCTCCGTCCTGGCTTGCCTGCAGTCAGTGAGTTCCCTGTGCCTTAGCCATCTGTGGTGTCACTCGGAAGGGTGGGAGGGGCTGCACCCAGCATGCCTTGCAGCATGGCCTTTACTTACTTCCCTGTGTGACGTTTGTGTGACTGTGTGATCTGGTGTCTCTCTCCTCCACTGTCACAGCTGGGCAGAGTTGGCTGGAGGAGGGAAACGTGAGGGGATGGGATTCTGTCAGCGGCACCAGCTATGCCAGTGAAAGTCCCAGAGAGACTATGAGTGCCTTTCTGTCCACTCAGACAGAAAAAAAAATCCATAAACCTCAGCAGGCCGGCTGCCATGGCGTTGGAGTACAATGACCCTGCCTCTGGCCTCCAGCACACTGAAGTGATTAACTTCATTAACAATGAAATCATTCATAATGGAGGCAATCCCAATTGCTATCTGTCGTTGAGAGATCGGCCCTGGAAGGACATTGCTCTTCAATAGAGCGGCTTCACAACACCCTGGCTGAGACCAGGTTAACCCACTCCCACAAGAAGGCCTGTGCCTGGAGCGCCCTAGCACTGGCCATACGGTTTGGGAGGCAGCAGAAAGAGCAGGAACAGAGGAAAGAAGTGCTGCAGAAACAGGTTGGGGAGCAGGACAAAGCATACTTGACTGTGGTCTCAGAAATACAGCGGCTAAGGCAGGAGAAGGACAGAGCAGCTGCTGAGCTCATTTCCACCCAGGAGGCCCTGCAGCTGGCAATGGATGAGCACGACATCCTTCAAGGAAGACTGCTCCAGGCAGAAAGATCTGCACATCCTCATGCATTTCCCCAGGATGAACCCACATGGGAATACTGCAGGGCCACAATTAGGCCACAGGTCCCTCCTGCATGGATCTACTCCCCTGTTTGTGGGTTGCAATGGGACCAGAGGAGGCAATGTGCCAGGGCAGATGGCTCTTTGGCAACAGTGGCATCTATAGACAAGAAGCTCCAGAAAAAAAAAAAAAAAAACTCAAAGCACATTTCTGGAAGGGGACACCAGCCTCAGTAAACTGGGAGAAGAATAGGTGATGATAGCTCAGAGCATAACTACCTCAACAAATAGCACCAGAATCACCAAGAAGAAAGGGGGAGTGATGCCACAGAAAACAAGTGCTCTAGAGATCAACAACAGCCACAACATAAAGGATCAAGAAGTAATGCCCCAGCGGATGGCGGTCCAGGGAAATAGGACCAGCAACTGTCTAAAGAAATATTCCTTAATGCCTTGAACGATAGCTGCCAGGGTGGACAATACCAAGTGCAGCCACTTCAAATATGCAGTGAGCACCCAGAGAAGCATGGACATTGGAAATGGCAATAGTCAGAGCCAGAAAGATCCAATGATATCTCAGGGCACAGGTGTCCTAGAGGCCGGCAGAAGCCAAATCCAGAATGAAGATCCAAGTGGAACCCAGGAAAGCCCCCTGGGAAAAAGTAAGATTGACTGTATGAATAAATGCACACAGAAACTGCCACCTACTAAGTTAAAGGTCAAGCCACCACAACCTGTGAATACCTCAGAACTGAAACACCAGGACATTCCCACTACATCACAACCCACTCTAAAGACCTGGGTCTGCTCATCATGTAACAGTCAATTTTCCATGGAGCAAGTCCTGTTACAAATGCAGAAAAATTTGTCTTTCAACTGATAATCCAAATGTTGACTCAGGACACAATCACTGATTCCCTGAAGGTAAGTTATGGTAAGACTCTAAAGAGAAACTGTCTTTTCAAATCCCACTCCTTTCTGATTTAAAATAATTCACAGAACAATTAAAATCAAAATTTTATAGAGAATGCATGACCCGTTATCCCATTTTCCTAATTACTTTTTATCATGGTGACCACACACACATGCAAACCTATACATATTTTTTACTAATTACTTGAAGCAAGAGAAACTCTTTTTTAGTGTCACACTTACTTTTTAAATTGTGAATTTCTAATTGTACTCAAATTTTGCAGGTGAAGCCTCTGAAGATCATTCAGATAAACCCTCAACCATAAACCACACCTCCCTTTAATCTTTGCTCCCTTTCCATTTCCATTTCCTAAACATTTCATGGACTTGCTGGCACAGCCATATGATTTGACAGATGTAAAACACCACTTTCCATGGTAAATACAGCATTTAATTGTAAACAAGTAGGGTGTATATGTTTGTTTCTTTTTGCTTTCTAGTTTTATGAGTAAGATGTCGTTTATATAACCAGAGTTGCTGCTGAAGAAGCTGAGCCTGTTGTATTAGAATACCTCCCAAGAGCCAAAAGAAATAACAGCACACTTTAGGGTGATCCCTACTGACTGGAGCCAACAAGTGTGATAAGTTAGGGAACAAGAAAACTGGGGAGCAGAGTACATTTTTTTTAGAATTTAGTTTCTCTCTTGGAATAACTTTGAAGAATTTGGGAGGTAGTACTATCTATACATATGGCTGAAAATTTGATAAATTGTATGTAACTCATGAAACAGCTACTGATTGCTTAGCATTTACTATAAGTTGGACTGATATGGTATTATCTGGTCCTCACGTAATCCTTTTTGTTGAGTTTGATTTAATGGCAGAAGTGTACATGATTTGAAATACAAATTAGATCACAAGTGTTGTCTTTATCTTGCATATAGTATGGCCCTGGATAAAATTAATAAAAAAAAATAACATCTGTTTTTGCATTTCTGGGGCATCATGAGAGAAACTCTTTTGGGTAGATTTGATTGACAAAGCTTGATCCCATATGAGTCAAATGAATACTGACAAATACCATGAATGCAGCCTGATTATATGGAAGACAGGGCTTTTCCAGTCTTGCTCATTTCCTCTCTTGATGGTCACAGTTATTTTCCTGGCTGTTGATAAGTCTGCCTAAAAGATCACCACTCTGCCTTGAAGAAAATTAGAGCTTAGAGAAGTATTGGGTTCACTCTAGCCTCTGCTCTGAGCTGTTCTTGTCTTAAGTTCCTCTCCATTCAACATCAGGTCCATGGTGCACTACTATCCCTATGAAAGCAACAGTTGCAAAAGGGGAGTAATGGTGGAGATGGGCATGGGAGGTTAGGTCTGCCTCCATATGAAGTAAAACTGTCCCTGAAATCTCTGAAAGACTTCACAGTACACCAAGATCCACAATTTTCAGGATTTTCTTTTGATGATGACTAGTAATACAGGGTGTGCACTTGCCTGATGTATCTTCTGTGTGGTTTGTATCTCAGGCAGTTTTGCTCAGAGGTATCAATTCAAATCCTCATCTTCCTTTCAGCCACTGAGTTGAAGGAAAGTTCAATCTCATTCACTAATGGAGGGGCTTTCCTTTTTTTGTGTGTTACCTAAAATTCAGTGGGTTTTGCATGAGAACAATCCACCATGATTTCCCCTGCTGTCACTATCCAAATAGAATCTTAGATGTGGGCTCCACTGCTAATCCAGGTCAGTGCAGGATGGGAGTATCTACTACATACTGAGTGTCATAATGCCTGTGCCAAGCATGAATCATGTATCATTTCTTCTCTGGAGTCCTGCCTTTCCCTAGGTTCCTAGTTAGACAGCAACAATTGGGGTTGTAGAAATGGCTCAGTGGTTAAAGGTGCTTGCTTGCAAAGCCTGACAGAATGGGTCAAATTCCCCAGCCATCCATGTAAGCCAGACCAAAAAAAAAAAAAAAAAAAAAAAAAAACTAATGCTGATGCAGGATATTAAGGTTCAGGAAAGGCCTGTAAACCTAAACTTTAGGGTCATTTTCTGAATTCTTTAAATATTGATAAAATGGATTCTGAGAAGGATAAATTATGAGGTTTTTTTGTAAGGGGATTTAGGATCCAGGGAGTAGGTTAGCTGAAAGACTCAAGCCAGAGAACTCTTTTCCTTACTGGAAAGGAGAAGGGGAAACTGGAAGACTCTCTTTCACATGTGTCATGGTTTGATCCAGGTGTCCCCCACAAACAAATGAATGTGTTCTGAATGCTAGATCTTCAGCTGATGGCAGTTTGGGTTTTACAACCTCGCTGTGTTGTTGGGGGCGGGCTTATGGGGGTTATAAGCCAGCTTCCCTTTGCCAGTATATAGCACACCTTCCTGCCATTGTTTGCAGTGTTGTGGCGGAGGTGAAGTCCACCCCTCTGCTCATGCCATCATTTTCCCTAACAGGAGTCCATAAGCCAAATAAACCCATTCCTCTACAAGCCACTTTTGCTTGGGTTCTTTCTGCACAGCAACAGAGAAAGCTGACTATAATAACATGGAAATCTCCAAGGGTAAAAAGACTCTTGAGGAAGCACACACACCCACACATAAAAGGCCAAGCACTAGAACCAAAACACTTCCTTCATATAAAAGCCCAGAAAGGATAAAGAAATAGTGAAGGACTCAGATCAAGGAAATACCATTCATAAAGCAAAGTGAAAAAGCACCTGAAAGCAAGACACATGTAGGAGGCAAAAAGAACAACACACAGAGCAAAAGATGTGTTCCCCTTGGCTTGGAAGGGGGAAAGAAAGACACTTATACACCGGTGTTCTGGTGAAACCACAGGAAGAAAAGAAAACTTACACATGGTTAGACTCCTTGATGGATCAGATATCTTATTAGGGTGATATTTGTTATCAGGCACAAATGTGTAAGGGGAGACCTAATTTGTTCATGTGGACTCAGGGGGCTGACTCAGGAAGGGCCAGCCCTCCCAGGAGTACTGAGAGGAAGAAGAAACAGAAAGGAAAAGGGGAGTGTTGCTTGAAGCCATCTTGTATGAGACTGGATCAGAAGCTGGTTGTAGTCTTGACAGGTCACCCGGTTACCTCTCTGCTTTTCCTCTCCCAGATGTTGCAATCGCAGCCCCTTTCTTCTGCTAATCAAACTTTCCATGCATGACCCCAAATGAGTTTACACCACAAAGTGCAGGTGCTGCCTGATTCCCAGCCCCAAAGATCCTGTTCTAGAGCTTATCTTGCTCAGTTACCCTGCTGCCCAACCTTCCCATGAGCCAATGGAGCTGAAACCATGCTAGCTGTGTGGTTTGGGGGAGCATTTTGTTTCTTCCTACTTCAGTGTCATGGCTTGCTAGTTACTTAAAGACCTTCATGGTTTGGGAGAAGAGATTATATGGACAGAACTCATCTCTATGTTCCTTGTTATTTTGGGCATGATTCCTATTCTTAACCAAAAGTTAAGTTTGTTTAATATGCTTATTGTAATTTCATTTTTGGATTTCTTTGCCTAGAGTTTCCTCTAAGGTTTTATTGGGGGTTTCCACAACTGGACTAGGCATTCTCACTTAGGATCTCTTGGCTTGGCTTGTGTTATTTGTTTTACTGTCCTATTATCTTGCTCATAATAAAGCAATAGAAGCTCTTGTGGAGTCTATCCTGAGTGGCCTGGCTAGTTTTGATGGAGAATGGTGTGGATGTCAGTCTATCTGCAGGTTTGGGCTAGGTACTCTTGATTCTGAGTAAGCTCTTTCTTGTGTACACAGATTCCAGGAGAATCTGGGTCACAACCTGGGAGGCCTGGCTGCTCATTGAACAAAGTGTGGAGTGTGATCATTAAGGAAGTCCCCAGTCAGGGAAATGTAGGCCTGAAGACCAGGCCAGGGAGCGAGGGGTTTTATGTGCAAAGCCTAACCAGGGCATAGAAGGGTGATCAGCTTCAAGGCCTCTAGGGGTGGTGGCATCATAATCACTCAGCACTACTTACAGACCCAGGAGGGAGTGAGATCATGTCCAGAGTCCCTACTGATGGTGGTGGAAACTTGAGGGAGTGTTTATTGCATGTAGTGTGACTGTTATGTTCCCTGGCGTGTGTGTGTGTGTGTGTGTGTGTGTGTGTGTGTGTGTGTGTGTGTGTGTGTGTGTGTGCTTCTTTTTAATAATGGTGGAAGCTCCTCTGAGCCCTGATCACCCTGCTCTGCTCACTGAACTTGGCATTGTGAGAGCAGTTCCTGATTCCCTGCTGCTGGCTGCAAAGAGAATTGGGGGAGGGGTTACCTCTCAAAGTGTGGCTGTTACTGATTCCTGGCAAGTAGAGGATCTGACCTGGTGATTAGGGAGTAAGCTTACTTGGGCTCTGATCACCCAGAACTACTCATGGAATATGACAGGAATGAGTTAAGTTCCAAAATGTTGGCTTATGGTTGCAGTGAGATTTGAGGTGTTACCAGTGAGTGGTCAGACTATATTTTTTTGTGTTTTATATTTTTGTCCATAGATAAGGTTTCACTTATATATATATTATATATATAATATATAACATATATATATATATAATTTACATTTTATATAACAGAATTTTATTTGGAAGCAGTAATCTTTGGTTTGCATCTATTGGTATAAAAAGATATAAAAACATTCATGACCCAGAGATTACATAATCTTAATTAAGTTACTTTTTCATTGAATTTCAGGAAGTAATAAATGAAACCACATTTTGGAATAATGTGTAAGTATAATGCAGAACAGCTGTGTTTGTTTGGGTTGCTCTTACATGAGAATGTTAACTTCCATGAGGAAAGATCTATTGCAGATCATGGTTTCAGTGGATTCACTCTATGTTCAGCTGGCTCCATTGTTTCTGGGACTGTGATATGGCAGAATATCATGACAATACATAGCTGCTTACCAAATGGCAGATAGGAAACAGTGAGGCAGGAAGAGTCACAGATTTTATCTTCAAAGACTCTGTCAAAGCTCTTGAATCTTATATCTTGCATATGAGGTAAAAAAGTTTTATATCCTTGTAATGATGAGGCTAACTATTTGTTATTTACCAAATAGCCTATCCTCTTCAAGGTGATTATTCTTTTCTATATAATGGGAATAAAAATACCTATTGAATGTAGATATGTATACACTGTGTTAAATGAAATGATGCATCAAAACAAAGTTCAAACAGTTTTAGTTTATTAAACAATTTGCAAATTTTTGTTTAAAATATTTTATTGATTATTTACTTTGAAGGAGAGAGAAAAGGAGAGAGAGAAAGAGAGAGAGAGAGAGAGAGAGAGAGAGAGAGAGAGAGAGAGAGAGAATAGGCACGCCTTCTTCCACTGCAAATCTGCCACTTTGTGTATCTAACTTTATGTGGGTAACTGGGGAATCAAAGCTGGGCCATCTAACCACTGAGCCATCTGTCCAGCCTGTAAGATTTTCTTCTACACAGAAATAACAATGAAACCCAACTGAACAATATTAAAAATGAAATCTCCCTGAAGATTTATCAAATAAAATACAGGTCTGTGAAACTTAAGCAAATTTAACCATTCTTACTAGTGAGTAACAAAGCAATGGTTAATACTCAAAATGATTTTTTGAATAAACACTGTTCATTTGGCTGATAGGAATGCTGAACTCATAGTCTGCAGTTCAATTCTATCTATGATAATTAGCTTCTCTCATTATCTCCATGATTTAACCAATTAAGTGAGCCAGCCACAGATCAATTGGTATATATATTACACATTGAATATACATGGAATATTGAAAGATAAATCAGTTCTTCATTTATTATAGCAATATCATTTCTTGGCAGTCAATGTTTCATAAAAAGAAAGCACTCTTAATTTCTAAGCAACAGAAAATGTAACTAACAACACATTAATTTGATTCCAGCAGCTTAAATTTTAGTTGAATGTACCACAATTTCTATATAATTACAAGCATTGTGGGGAGTTGGCTACCCTGTATCTTCTTCTGACTAATCATCTTGATATACTTTAATCATATTTTGAGTATCAGTTTGTAACTAAGAAGAGAATCGATTTTTTGAAAGGATAGAAATACTCTGTGAGTACAGCCAATTAGTGTTTTTCATTATAAACACTATCATAATTGATCATTTTAGCTATTGGTTTGGATAATTTACATAGAACCTGTAATTTCCACAACTTGAAATCAATGGAGTGCACTTGTTTTTAATTAGATGGGTGCAAAAAGAAAACCTAGGGAAAATGTTCACATCAAGAAAATAATTTAGTTTTAAGTACTACATTAGTTGTTTATTACCATGTAACAAATTACCCAGAATTTATCAGTCTTAGGCTGTGCGCATTTGTTATATCAGTTTCTGTGGGTCAGAATTCTGTGTATGGTTTAAATGATTTTTCTATGATTCCAGGCTCTCACAGTATTACAGGAAACTGGTTATCTAACAGTGGAAACATGTCTGAAGTTTCTGCTCTGGAAGGATACACTTTCAAGACCACTCATGTGATGACTTGACAGTATAAGTAGAATAATGGCCTGTTCTAGTCTCTATACAATCAAATTTGTTGTTACAAGATGTTGTGGTCAGCTTTCTAGTTGCTGTGCAGAAAGAACCCAAGCAAAAGCGGCTTGTGGAGGAATGGGTTTATTTGGCTTACAGACTCGAGGGGAGACTCCATCCTGGCAGGGAAAATGATGGCATGAGCAGAGGGTGGACATCATCTCTACCACAGCACTGGAAATAGCAGCAGGAAGGTATGCCAAACACTGGCAAGGGGAAGCTGGCTTATAACCCCACAAGCCAGCCCTCCCAACAACACAGCTCTGGCGAGGTTCTAATTCCCAAACTGCCATCAGCTGAGGATCAATTACCTAGAACACATTCATTTGTTTGTGGAGGACACCTGGATCAAACTGTGACACAAGAGGAATGAATGTTTCAGATGGAACTAAGGTTGCAAATCAGCCATTTTAAGACAGGAAAATTAATCTGGATTGCAAGGGAGGTCTAATGCCACCATGAGGTGTATTTAATGTAGTCATAGGAGGCAGAGTAGTCAGTGTGAGTGTACTGCGGATGAGACTCAGCTGGCCAATGCTACCTGTGAAAGTGAAGAGGATGTGATGTAAGACAAAGACTGCAGGTTGCCTCTAAAAGCTAAAAAAGGCAAGGAAATATATTCTTCTTGAGAATATCCAGAGAGGATGCCAGTATTATATGTCTTGATTTTAGCTCAGTGATAATCATTTCAAATTTCTGATTTCAGGAGTGAAAAGATGAATATGTTGTTCTAACCTACTACATTTGTGATTTGTTATACCAGCAAAAGCAAGCTAATATAGCAGTCTTCATTTCCTCAAGATGTATTGAAATTGAGTGCCTCAGTTCCTGATGGTAGTTAGTGCCCTCAGTCTCCATGCCTAATGGACTTCTCTAATTTAATTAATCAGCATAATCACTCCAGAAGAGCCAGAGCCAGAACTGGACTGTGAGCAAGAGCACTGGACTGTGAGCAAGTTGGAATCAATGTTTTCATTGAGCACAGAAGTCATATCCTGTCACTTTTGGAGGGTATAGTTTGATATATGCAAGTCATTGGGTTCAATTTCCAGGGGAAGAGAGAGGATCACTATAGGATATAAAATTCAGGAGGGATCATTAATGTCATGTCAGAAGTTGTCTGTCACATGTTATCAGGCAATCCTGATATACAATCACAAAAACTAGATTGTTACTTCTTACTGCTTTGGAGTTTCTTTCTCATAAAATTTCATTTACATGTAGATTGAGTATTATTTATATAGATGCATAGAAACATGAAAATAATGTAAATACCATATTGAACACTGTGATCACAGACACAGAGGAAATTGTACTTGAGTGAAGTAAGCCACAGACATAAGACAAATATGGCACAGTTTCACTCATATATGAAACCTAAAAAAAGTGGATGAGTTTATAAGATATAGGTGGTTACTTATAGGATAAAAAGAATTTTAAAAGCCTTCAACTGGAGAGTCTTTAACTGGAGACATGGGTCAGACATTACGGCACTTGCCAGCAGAGTGTAACAAATTGAGTTTGATTCCCCATTCCCCAGTGCCCCCATAATGCCAGATGCAGAGTGGCACATGCATCTGAAGCTCATTTGCAACATCTAGCAGTCTTGATACACCCTCTCTCTTGTTGTAAATAAATAAATAAATAAATAAATAAATAAATAAATAAATAAATAAATAAATGTAAAAATAGTCTTCACAACAAATAAATGATAATGGAAGTGATAGATTTGATAATTGCCCTTATTTTCTCATTAAATAATCTATACATGCATGAAAACATTTTTGTATTTCATAATTTTCATAGTTTGGTCCATTAAATATTTTAGTATAATTTATTTGTGAGCAGAGAGAGAGACAGCAGGAAGGAGAGATGGGGAGAGGGGATGGAGAGAAAAAGTATGGGGAATACTAGGTGAACTCTAGAAGCATGTGCCACTTTGTGCATCTGGTTTTACACGGGTATTAGGGAACTGAACCCTGGCCAGAAGTCATTGCAGGAGAGCACCTTTAACCACTGAATAGTCTCCTTAGCCCCTTATTTAAATAAAATTTAAAGTGACAATCTCTGAAGAAATACGTTTGACAATCAACAGCCCTGCATGGCGGAAACAGGCAGCCAGGTCTTTTTGTCCTGGTCCATACTTTATATATAATCAAAATTAAAATTAATTAAACAAATTAATAGAAAACATAAAAAACCTACTTTCTACATTCATGGAAATGTTCTATGTTAATTTTAACATCAGCACTACATTTTCAATTAACTTTTGTTGAAAAAAAAAGTGCAAGTCATTTTCTGTAGTCAGTAACTTAAACAATCTGCCATGGTTTGATCCAGGTGTCCCCCACAAATGTGTTCTGGTTGATAGATCCTCAGCTGATGGCAGTTTGGGTTTTGCAACCTTGCTGGAGCAGTGTTGCTGAGGTGGGCTTCTGGGGGTTATAAGCCAGCTTCCCCTTGCCAGTGTTTGGCACACCTTCCTGCTATTGTTTGCAGTGCTGTGACTGAAGTGATATCCACCCCTCTGCTCATGCCATCATTTTCCCTGCCAGGATGGAGTCTCCCCTTGAGTCCATAAGCCTAATAAACCCATTCCTCCAGAAGCCGCTTTTGCTTGGATTCATTCTGCCCAACACTAAATTTCCATTGCAGAGTAAGTATCATGTGTTTCACAGGAAAAGTTATAAGGAAACTCAATATGAATTAAGAATTACCATGAAAATACAGATACTTATTCTAAGCTATCATGACTATCACCCAGCCAAAAAGCTTTGAATTATATAGTTAATTATTTAAAAAAAAACACTCAGTAAAGTACCTTACATGGGTTTAAAATTCTTATTTACTTTTCTGTATCTAATTATGAGTCTGGATGAATTGATGCATGTGAAGTCTCACCCAAACGAAACTACTTTTCTCATGATTTGTTATAATAAGAGAGTTTAATTTTTACAATAGTGAAAGAGAAGGTCATGGACTTTAAATTCTTGGAAAAAAGTTTCAACTTCAACAGTTGGACTTTTTTGCATTAATGAGAAAAAATCATGACTATATTGATTTAGGTTTATTATCATAATAATTATGAGATAAATCTCAGTACTAGATAAATTCTAAAAGAATTTTCATGTAATCATTTCCCAGTTCAGACCAATATTGAGTGCTTCATGGAACTCCTTTCAACTGAGATCATATTTAAAAAATACCAATTTCTTAAATCACTGTTATACTCATGGAAAACCCCTATCACACTATTAGCATTTTGTTATAAGTCCTTATTTCTGAAAGAAACAGGGCATCCAATAATAGATTGGGTGAGTCACTTTGGCTTTTGCATAGTTTGGTTTTATGGGTTAATTGCTTTGTATTTGATCAAATATTTTATTTATATATTTCCATATGGGTGAAATTGATAATGGACCTTTTTTCCCTCCTAACAGGGAGGCCTTCAATTTTTTCAGTCAAGAAAAAGAGGTGACAAAATTGTCATATTATTATATACTGTGACAATTTACAATTGCATGTATAACACTTATATTCTCTTCATTCCTATTGTTTGCACTAGCAATATCCTGTGAGATGTTATAAAATCAAAATAAAATTAATACCACCCTACAATAATAATGAGAAGATGACTGAAGGATATTTGAAAATATAAATAGTCTAATGAGAGATTATATAAGATGTTTAGGATTACACTTTTTATAAAGAATTTGATAAATTGACCTAATACCAAATTGCATAAGATTACCAAATAAAAAGCCAATGGCTTGGGGAGGACACAAGGATGGAGGAGAATGGAAACAAAAACAAAACAAAACAAAACAAAATTTCATTGCAATACAACAAAATTAAACTTAGTTCTTTATATGATAATAAGAAATAAAGTATACTTCAGTATATATGTGTGCTTGTTAGCATTTTATGTTATCCATTAACATTTGAAACTATAGCTTTAATTTTAACTAAATAAATCCCTCGTGGTAATCATAAACTCATCTATGAATATATACACTCATTTTGGATACATTTATATTTTGGCCATCAAATATTTTATGAATCTCTATGTTATGATGATTAAATATTATGTTATAATACTCCACTCAAAAATGGGACAGTGAATTAAACAGGAAATTAACAAAGGAGGAAATTCCAATGGCCAATACTCACTTAAGAAAATGTTCAACATTCTTAAGCATCAGAGAAATGCAAGCCAAAGCAATTATCAGATTCCTCCTTAGTCCAATTAGAATGGAAATCATTAAAATGTCTATGAACAATAGATGTTGCTGAGGATGTGGGGAAAATGGAACCCTCATTCACTGCTGGTGAGAGTGCAAACTCATACAACCACTATGGTAATCAATAAGGAGACTCCTGAAAAAGATGAAATTAGAGCAACCAACTGACTCAGCTCTTCCTTGGTTAGGAATGTACCCTCAAAGCTCCCCTCTTCAATACAGAGACATCTGCTCAACCATGATTATAGCTGTTCAATTCATAATAGCTAAGAATTGGAATCAGTCCAAATGCCCATTGCCAGATAAATGGACATTGCCAGATAAATGGATGTCAAAGTTGTGGCATATGTACACTATGGAATTCAACTCAGCCATCAGGAACAATGGCATAATAAAATTTTCACGAAACTGGATAGACTTGGAACAAATCATGTTCAGTGAACTCACCCAAGAACAGAGAGATAAATGCCACATATTGTTTCCTAACCAGGTAAAATCAAGTAAGCAAACCTGACATGCAAAATGAGAATCAGACAACATGAATGGAATAGATTGGGGAAATGGAATGGGATGGCAAGGGGAGATATACACAAAACTAAAACCAAAATGAATTGATACCATAGAATCCTTACTTGTGGACAGTAGGCTATATGATAAAATCTTCTGGATTTTATCAAGTATACAGTACCATCTGGCAAGAAGGTCCTCAAGGGGGTGGGATGATGCCTATTTCTAATAAAATTGGCTCTGGCTGCTAACTACCTGTTGCAGAAAATGGTTATTTCCCACATTGAGCACTCAATTGGAAAGACCTATTTGGTCCCCAAAACAAGATAGGCTTCTGTCAAAGCCCTTAATTATCTTCCCCAGGCAAAAGATAAAACTCTATTGCTGAAGACACTGCAGGCCACTGTCACACAACACTGAGAAACTGGAAGGATCGTTAGCCCTCAGAGTGGTTTAATGTGCCCCATTAGCTGCCAGGGGAAATTGGCCAAAAGTGTTGGGAGAAAGTAGAGGACACTGGTATATAACAGTGACCAACAGTGTTGGGAGAAAGTAAGGTGTGCCACTATACATCAGGAACCAGCATGATAAGAATTACTCACCTGTGCACTTAATTTAGTGGCACTTAATTTAGGCAGATAATTAATGTCTATCTGATTGGTTACAGATATGTCTGGAACCTTTATCTGAAACTGGGATCCCAGGGAAATTCCAATAGGTACCAAGAATCTAGACTCCAAGGAAAACCCCAACTAGCCATGGATCTAAAGAAAGGCTATTAACCCATTAAAATTTTGTCAAACTAATAATGTTTGTCCCATTTAACCTATGCTGATTTCACTCTCTGTTGGAAAATCTGTATTTTTCCAAAGGCAGCAAGAACCGGGGATAACCCAATTCTACCAATAAGACCTGAAATGATACTTCCAGGCAGGACATGAAGTACCCCTAACACATCATCAAGAACCCAGGTGAAATCACAGAGAAAATGGTAAGACAATTCTGCTTCCATAGCAAGCCCAACAACTTGTGCAAGGGTAATGGAGACAGACTCTGAACATACTCAAAGCAGTCCTAAGTAGAAACTCAAGACTCTAAAGAGCTCAACATTAAAGTAGACTTAATATTCATCCATCATGCTTCAGAGAACTTTGCAGAAGAGGGGCAGAAAGATTTACAAGAGAAATGGTGAGGGGAATATCCAGTGGTATTTCCCCCCCAAAAAACAAACCTGTCTGATGCTTGCACAACTCATAGCCCTCCATCCCATGGAGCATTCTGGCAATCCCTTTGAGGAGGATCCTCAACAGAATAGGGGCTGGGAGGAGGGAAATGTGGATACTTGTGCATACAGAGTTTCTTCTTAGTAATAATAATAATAATAATAATAATAATAATAATAATACCCTGTGTTTATGGGGCCATATACTCCAACCCACAGAAGGGGAACAGCAAGAGGAATGGGAATGTGTAATTGGAGTACAAAATATGCTTGAAAATACCATAATGAAATTGATTATATTTAAACTTAAAAGACTAAAAATGCATTTGTGTATAGGGTTGGAAAAATTTTCAGGATAATTGCAGAGCAGCATATTTCAATATGTTAATAAAATTTTCATGGTGCAGTTCTTACAAAGTGGTAGGCTTCCAAGTGAATCCTTTATGGTTCCATTCTACTCATGAACTTATAAAGTCCAGAGGCAATAAAGTTGTTTTTACTTTCTATAAGGTAATGAATATTGACATGTGATAACTTTTGCTTAATAGCCTTTAATTGAACTTTATAATTCACAGAATGAATACTTTTAACTTAAACTGAATCCTCTTTTCAGCTTAAATGATTTTTCATTTCTATTATTAAATAAAGTGGATTCAAATTCTCTCATCATTTTCATTGCTTTAACATATAAATAAAGCCTTGCATTATGAATCACAGGACTAAACACAATATACTGAAGTATGTTGTATAAGAGATTAACAGCTCCCTTATTTGAAATATTCTGGTTGCAATAAGGATGCTGACATAGGAGGATTGCCATGAGTTCAAGTCATCCTGGGCTAGTGTGAGACCCTGCCACAAAATACTTGGGTTTTATTGATATAACCACATTTTTATTCATATTTAGAAGTTGCTCTCCATTTGCTTCAATCTAAAACTAAAATACCTAGTCCTTTTCTTTTATTCTCTATTGCTTGCTTTTCCCTTTTTGTTATATTATATATGTATGTGTGGTTGTTTGAATGTAAAATGTCCCCCATAGCCTCAATTGTTTATGATTAAGCCTCCTACATAGTTTCCAGTAGGTGGAACCATTGGAAGGCTAAGCTTTGCTAGAATCCCTGGGGACAGGTCTGGGGTTGATTAGTCTAGAACACTGGGCATTCAAAGCTGGCTCACTCAGACTGTTCCTGCACTGCTTTTGATGTATGAAGATTTGAGCTGGTTTTACACCTTCTCTGCCATTATGAATTTATTCCTCAAAATGGTAAACCTGACATAAACACTTTCCTGCCACAATCTGCTTTTGATTAAGAGTTTTGCCCCAGCAATGAGAAGGTAGCTGCTTCAGTATGCATATACATCTAATATACATATGTTTCCCATGTTGTACTTTTATAGTTGAATTTTTGGAAGAAGCATTTATGGGTGGAAGAGGATGAGAGAGATAATTGGGTGAAATAAGAACAAAATATATACATGTCGAAAGTATCAAAATTAAAAAAAATATTTAAAAATTATCTGGAATTTAAAACTTATCAATATGTTAGACTGGTTACTCATAATTTAGAAAATTCAAAGTGAAAATTATTAAAGAAGCTAGAGAAGAGTTTTTTTTTACATGTCTTAGACTTTTTCTTTTAGGTCTAAATTATTATAATTCAGGTTGATATTATTCCAGTAAATTTCATGATTAGTCATTCAACTACTTGCTCACTACTTAACTATATTATTTCCTGGCCCATATTTATCTAGACTGTTATAATTTCACAAAAAAATGATCCTTAGAGGCACTTGTTGCTGTGTGTCCTTGATCAATAAATTGTCAATTTTCTGAGAAAAAGATGAAAATCCAAATTAAGACCTGCTCCCCCATCCCAAACCTGTTCAATCTACATGAAAGTCTTTCCTACCTCTGTGGTTTCTTGCTGACATCAGAGATTTGACAACAGCAGTGTTATAATTTATTATTATAGTAATACTTCATGAAATCAAATAAGTTATTCTCTTTGGGCTCCCTTAGTCAACTCAGATTATTGTTAAAGACAAGTAGGAGAGACACCAAAAGATAAATGTATCATACTTTTCATTAAAACATTTTTTTCATAGACACAGACTACAGTACCCTTGTGATAGTTAAGTTCTATTATTGTAATATTTCATGAAATAAAATAAGTAGTTCTCTATGGGCTCCCTTAGTCAAGTCAGATTATTGTTAAAGACAAGTAGGAGAGACACCAAAAGATAAATGTATCATACTTTTCATTAAAACATTTTTTTCATAGACACAGACTTCAGTACCCTTGTGATAGTTAAGTTCTGTTGTCAACTTGATCAGTTCAAGAATCCACAGACATTCCTCTTGAGTGGTGTGTTAGTTTGAATATATATTCCCCATAGACTCAGGTGTTTTACTAAAGCTTATAACTTGGATCTCCAGCTGCTTGGCTCCTGGAGGAGGTGTTACTGGAGTTGACCTGTAGTCCATCCCTGAAGTGTCACTGGGGGTCAAGCTAAATTTACTCAAAGTGTAAGAGAGCAGAATGATCTCCAGGTACCTGCTTGCTGCCAGTTTGTGCTTGTGATTTTGGATATTTTTTTTCAAAACATAATTTAATATTGTTAGCTCACTCATTCACAATAATTTATTTGTGATACCACAAATAAAAAAGTATGATTGGATAACTGAGTTATTTATAATGTAGGAAGGGAGATTCTAAATATCAATGAGCAAAGTTTATTAACTAAAGATAAAAGGTTAATTAGAAAAGGATATAACAAAAAAATCAGAAAAATAAAACTCAATAGAAATAAGCTTAACCAAAAATGTTGGTCAAAGTATAAATTAATATAAAACACAATAACTTTTCACTCCTAAACTGGCAAATAAAATAATATAATTCCAATAATTGTAGAACTTGAACAATAATAATGACTCTCATGCATGACTGCAGAAAGTGTGATTTGAAGGTGTCTGTTGAACTTCAAAATTCATTTCCTATGAGCTACTTTTAGAAACCCTTTCACACATGTACACAAGAAGGGAGCTGTATAAATACTTATTGCAGACCTGTTTTTAACAGAGACAAATTGTAAATTGCATGAATGCTTTTCAACTGAAGAATGGATGAATAAATAACTTGTGCTGCACTCCTCCATGTGAAAGTTTTATCATCATTTGGACACAGTACAGAATTTAAAGTGACTAAGGGACAAATATCATATGCTTTTCAGCAAACATGGAATCCAAGAGAATAAAAGATAGACATGAGAGTAAAAGGGAAACTACTAAGGAATACAGAAGGAGAAGTGAGAGAGGGAACTAAAA
This sequence comes from Zapus hudsonius, assembly GCA_004024765.1. Lineage (NCBI taxonomy): Eukaryota > Metazoa > Chordata > Mammalia > Rodentia > Dipodidae > Zapus > Zapus hudsonius. The sequence goes on along the minus strand of PVHP010021019.1, from coordinate 12,276 downwards.
AAGTGATGAAGTGAATAAAACAAGTTGGAGGAAACTATGAGTGTGTGTTGTAACATTAAAGTTTTATAACACAAATCATAGCATTATTACCTAATATTCATCATCTGAAATTTTATAGTTTTGATAATGAATGGATACTACTAAATACCCTGAAAAATATTTTTAAATGTTATTTCCATATGATTACAATTCATTACTAGAATTTCATTGCATAAAAAATACCTGATAGATCACTAGAGGAGGTACTATACATGTGGGGACATTTAAAATGTAGTAGATACAGACACAATTTGAATTTATTTTATTATTTCCCAAATAGTTACCACTTTGTCACATGGAGCTGTAGAATGCAATTGTTGTTGATCAACAGAGAAGAGTAAGATGACATGCCTGGGGTATAGAGCACAGCAAATCACATGCTTCTACCACTCTGCTTGCACGTAATACCTTACACTCATATAGTAGAGCTATATAATGTGGATTATTTTGTTGGTGATTTAGTTGTTTCTCTCTGATTTGATGTATGAAATCATCCACCATTGATGGAACGTGTTGTGTGGGGGGAATCTGGATCTATAAACTTGAATCTGGGCCTATAAACCTTCCTTCCATAAACTGTGTCTACTTGAAATTTCATTCCAGCCAAGTGAAGTTGGCTACAACAGGTAGGTCTTAGAGGTTGGTTCCAGGAAGGAACTTCCACCAGAGCAAGTCCTTTGTCCAGAGCTCTTGACACTCCTGGGTATATATTAGGAAGCTCTGAGAGGAAAAAGTCCCCCTTTTCTCTCTGTCTGCCTATGCTACTAGCTGTTGAATTCCTTCACTTGTACATGCATCTATCCTGTGCTATCCTCTTTCAGCATTGGAATGACATTTCCTTAGCCTTTCCACTTGGACTTAAGACCAGAGGCTCTCTAGGAAGCCTTCAGGCCTTCAGTGCTCCATGGAGACTTCTGAGGCATCCAGCCATGTAGACTGAGCAGCTACAGGGATCCTTGACTCTCAAGCCCGCAGACTGCATTGTTGGACTGCTATAAGCTAAACCATTAAATCCCCCTTTTAATACAAATTCATTCTCTTAATTCTCTTCCTCTAGAGAACTCCATTTTTGGATAGTATCCCTACATTGCTATTTCATTGACCAAAAATCATCACAGATTATAAATTTCACCTTATAAGGTACATTCAAACTCTTATAAACGAAGAGAAAATCCCAAACTTTACTGTAGTAATTTTCAAATGTTTTTCTCCATAAAGTAAAATTTACATCATATATAATTGTGTATGTGTGTATACCTGTGTTCATGTATATATATGAATATGAATATGAATGTATGTATATGTATATGAATAATATTTATGAATAATATATGAATAATATGAATATATGTATATGAATATAATATAATATATGAATAATATGAATATATGTATGTGAATAATGTATGTAAATGTATAATCTTATCATTTTATTTTTATTATTAGATTTTCTAAGATTTATCATTCTATTTAAAACTTTTATTTGTTAAAAACTAAATTCCTTTGATCATCCGTGGTCTGTGACCATTCTAAGATATAATCTGTAATGATGGCATGTATACCTTATCATTTATATTCTATAGATATGGAGACATATGTTCAAGTATAGGTACTATATAGTGTTACATTTCCATTATTGAAATAAATACTTGAGATATATAATTTAAGATGAGGGAAGACTTGAACATATATCTCAAGTATTTATTCCAGTAATGGAAGCCCCCAAAAGAGTTGCTTTGGTGGGGTTCTCTGTTTCAAGATTACTCCCTAGGTGCTTTTCTCCCAGCATCATGATGAAGGCTTACTTACCCAGCATGCAGATCCAAGAGTAGTTGCTCCACTGAGAAGTTTCATCCCACCTGAATGACGACTTCCCTGTGCAGCTTCAAAAAGCTCGTTTTCCCTCTCCAGGAGTATGAAGACCCCAGGCTAATTACATACATGACATAGTATATAAAACCTTGAAAGAATCACCTGAAAATTTCCTGTCTCTTATGCTTTCAAAATATTTATTATTACAGTGAGAAAATCTAGTCACTACCATCATTAATACAGGATATAATAAAGAAAAGAAAGGATACTATCTCTAAAAAGACCCAAGAGGTCCAGTAGTTAGCTCTGTTTTGCTGGGACAAAACACCCAATCAAAGGAAATTAGGTAATGGTAGAACAGAGTTTACTTTGGCTTACAGTCTCTAGGGGAAGCTTCATTATGGCAGGGGAAAGCATGACATGAGCAGAGGCTGGATATCACCTCTGCCACAGAAGGTGGAAAATAGCAGCAGGAGAAAGAGCTGAGCTCTGCAAGGGGGAGCTGGCTATAACACTCCCAAGTTCTACCTCAAGCATTACACCTCCTCCATCAAGGCTCCTTTTCCTAAATTGCCACCAGCTCGGGAGGCATTCAAAATATACAAGTTTATGGGTGGTATGGGATTTAAACTACCACAAAAGGTATTACAAATATTAAGACAAATGATTTCATTATCTGACACTAGCTCAATTTTTTTACATTTTAAATATGAAGATGTACTAAAATGTTAGACACTTTGTCTTTTTATCATTTTTTTTTCAATTCCTCTATCCTTGGGTGATATTTGGTAATATCTGTTACTATTCTGATTATTATGGTGGATATCTGCATGTAGTCTACTGGAAGGACTAAATAGACTGGTTAAAACCTTACAATTCAAACAACATTCTGGTAGTGCCTCAAAATGGCAATAAATGTCTGAATTGACATGGTATTTTTCATTGGAACACTTTGTACTAGAAGCAATAAAGGAGTACTAATAAAAAAAGAGAACACCTTCTTCTATCTGGGTCCGTGGGTTACTTAGGGGGTTGCAGCGCACATCAACTCCCCGTTCACCCATGGGAGCTGGGTGAGCAGTAGCTTGGAACAGCCGTGAGCCGAACGAGAGATGAGACTCTCAGGAGAACACGGCAGTGGGCAGTTCTCATTTATTGTTTATATAGTTGTTTATATAGAGAAAAGTCAGAGGTAGAAGCATAGGAAGCAAGATCTGTGAGCATATCATGAGTTTGATTGGTAGAGGCCAGTATCCTTTGGACACCTATTTTGCATAGATAAATTGACTCTATACATGGATAGAATGGTGATGTTAGCAGAGGAAATGAAACCTTGTTGTTTAGGTTTGTTATTTGCATTTGGATTAAGTTAGGCTTTGAACTGCTTGCTTTTATCTCAGGGGACAGCTGTGGCCTGCCTAGGGGCTGGAGTTCTCAGGATTGCTAAGATTTACAGGGGCCCTCGGATTTTGCCTCAACTTCCTTATCAGAAGGAGACTGTCCCAGAAGCCTGCCAGACTCAGCAAAACCCTACATCCTCCATGCCTCATTAGCAGAGTACCACACTTCTACAAAATTAATGTAACTCTAGTGAAATGATTTCATGGCAAATGATCTATGTTCAAAGATTGACAGGTCATCAGCATAATTTACAGTGATATAAGCATACTCCAAATGTTACTGGCATATTCACCCTCTGCAGAACATTTTCTACTTTTTATGTCTGCTTAAAAATATAAATTTGTGGTTACTGTGTACTTCACTTTTTTTTAAATTTTGAGGAGCCACTATTGTGAGTTGTTTTTTTTTTTTTTCGGGAGACCCATGAGGTCCTCCAAACAATACAGGCTATTGTTATTTCTCTTTGTTGTCCACTTGAACTATATGTAAGACCCTATTGTTGAAGACACCATATGCTGTGGTCTCTGGACACAAATAAATCAAGAAGTAACTACTCTGGACACCACCTCTGTATTGGTTAGCTGCCAAACAACTGGAAAGTGTTATACAGGCTGCTGAAAGGGAAACATCATCAATAGTCTTAACAAGTATTGGATCCTGCAAGCCATGCAATCACCCATTCAGGCAAGATGTGTCCACAGGTGCAATAGTGGCACATAAATTGTTGGGATAGCCCACTGCCTTCTGACAAGTTTAGAGGCCTGCTCAATGGGAAGGAATTCATTCCTATTACTGAAAACTGTGTCAAAAGCCTATGGCTAGAAAGGACATGGCCCTAGAAGACAGCTACCATTGATCCTTGGATTTATGGAGACAATGAGCTCATCAAATTGTGATCTAAATACATATATTTATGTCTAAGAATTAATGTGGTTATCACATTTGTTTAGAGAAGTTTTTTTCAGATGGTGATAAATAATGGGGAGCCCCAAGACTTTATCAAGGTAATTATCAAAAGAGAAAGCCTATTGCCCACTATTTAGAGATGGGCAAGTCATCTCTACCACATCCTCCAGGGCTGGTGGCAGAAAGAATATGAGTGATAATCTTACAGCTTGTCAGAGAAGCTTCTCTATGATGATTGTGGTAGATACTAGGGAGAATCAAAAGTCTATGAAACTGAAAATAAGAGGTTGTTGAGAGCTCAACCTTAAAGTAAATATCTCTGTCTCTCCTTTTAGGGCTCAGAGAACAAGAGAGGGCAGAAAGAATGTAAGACCCACAGGGAAGAAAGAAGTACTTTGGGACATTATCTTCTGTATATGAACTGACTGGTGCATTCATGACCTCACAGTGGTTGTTGCTATCTCCACAAGATCTGCACAATTCTGAGCACATCAACACTTTGACATAGAGAATGGAGAAGAACATAAAACATGAGATCTCACAAGAGAAAAAGAAGTACTACCTGGAAATAGAAGGATGCTTAAAGAAATGAGAATATGTAAGGGGGAACAAGGAAAGCAACAGGATGAAAAAATAATCAAATTATAGTATGTTCATATATTAAAATTTAATAAAAATAGCAAATCATACTTATTAAATTACTAAAGAATCTGATAGGGTTGGCTTGTTATTACAGAGTGCCAAGAGACTTGAATCCTGGTAGTAGTATATTAAAAATTAGCTACCTAATATAAACAAATCAGTCAAGACCTTCCACAATTAAACTTCTTTTTCCATTATCAGATAAAATGGATAAGTCCCACGTTTCTTAGTTTTCCATTGTTTTACTTTCATCCACTTGGGCTCAAGGTATTGGTCACAGTTAAGTAGGAACCTCTATATTATTAACTGATATTAAGTTACTACTAAAGTTTAAAGTTTTTAATATTTAAAACATGAATTTTCTATGTGATGCACATTAGTAAAGAACTGAACATAATAGTTCAGGAAACATGACATATTAAATTAATATGCCTTTTGAAAACATGGTAAATAAATGATCCAATGGCAGACTCTATATACTGGTCTTTTGGTTATTTTTCAAAACACGTTAGGAATTTAAGCTCAAAAGCCCTATGACACCAAACATAAATTTTTACATGTCCAATTGTTTTAAATGTATCCCAAATAAGCAGATATTTTCAGCCATTTAGTCTGCCTACTTTGCTTACTTGTGAAACAGCACATCTGTTAGCCACAGATAAGATAAACTCTGTGGCTATAAATGACAAAAGCCACTGATACCCTTCAGGGTTTTCTAACACAGATATTTCCTAAAGTTCTGTTGAGTGACACTACCCAGATACAAGAGCTGCGCCTCCAATTATTCTCTCTCCTGGGAGCTCCCTTACCCTCTGCCTGTGTTGAATGGTTGTGCCACACCACGACCTTTGAGTAGTCTCATGCTGTGAGGAACTTCCCCTTGGAAAACTTGCCAATCATATGTCACCAAAAGAAAGTTTTTGTATATAACCATCATATTTGGGAATTTCAAAACAGAGAAATATATGAACATACAAATAATGAGCTAAATAATAAACCCAAATGTAGATCATTAAACATTAACAACTAAAGAATAATACTAATATTATAAATAAAAATTAATAGAAAATAGAAAAAGTACTATTTATCAGAACAGTTAGCCTAAAATGAATTATATATGAAAGAATAAAAATTACCTATGAGATCCGCTATGAGGCCAGGAACCCCTGACTGGTACAGGGACCTAAGGAAATCTTGAATGGGGACTGACAACCCCATCTCCTTAGGGAAGTCCTCACTAACCATAGGTCCTCAGAAAGGCTACACCCTCCAAATGCTCACCAATCTAGCAAAATTTATATCAATTGACCAATAATAATCTCACTCTCTGCTGGAGACTCTTTGTATTTTTAGAAAGCAACGAGAACTGGGGACAACCGACCTCCACCAAAGGGACCTGATTTGATGGGGGACACACAAGCAGGAGATGATCCACCTCAAACTCACCATTTAGAGCCCTAACACAACCTCTAAGGAAGTGAGATGACAAGCAAAAGAGCCATTCCCACAGCAAGGCAGAGATCCTAGGGAAGGATAATGGAGAAAGGCACCAAGAGTGCCCAAAATTGTCAAAAACACAAATTCAGAGACTCTTTAAAACCTAATAACTATGCAAAATGTAAACTCTCCCACTATGACTCAGGAAAATTTGCAGAAAAGAGGGCAGAAAGAATGTAAGAGTATTGGTGGGGGTGGGAGGGAGAATATCTAATGCACAAAAGGCAATGTCATCCTGGTTTCAATGGCTTTATCTAATATCCAATGATACTGAGCATATGGTATATATATAATTTTAAGTCATTAAAACGTTAAAAACAAAGCCTATGGCAGGGGAGGTCATGAGCCCTAGAGGAATAAGGCCTACTGTTGTCTGGCTAAGTACATATATTCTACCCACCAAATTGCCTTGATAAACACTTGTTTAAAGTTTTGTACCCATATAAAAAAAGAATAAAAATTACCAAGAAAATATTCTACTTTAAAAATTTAGATAAACAAAGCCATAGTAACAAAAAACAGCATGGTACTGGCATAAAAACAGGAAGACAGACCAATGGAACAGAATTGAAGACCATGCTCTTAGTTCAAGTAACTATAGTTACTTCATCTTTGACAAAGCTGCCAACAATGTTCACTGGTGTAAAGATAGCATCATCAACAAATGGTGTTGGACAAATTGGATAAATACTTGCAAAAAAATTGAAATAGACCTACTCCTTTCACCATGCACAAAAATCAACTCCATATGGATCAGGGACATCAACATAAGACCTGAAACCCTGAAAACCCTGGAAGAAAAGATAGGAGGAACTCTCCATGTAATAGGTGTAGGGAAAAACTTACTGAGCAAATCTACAGTAGCCTAGGAAGTACAACAATCACTTAACCAATGGGGCCTAATCAAGCTTTAAAGCTTCTGTACAGACGAACATACCATACTTAGAGCCAATAGACCACCATCAAACTAGGAGATGATTCTTGCCAGCTATAACACTGACAGAGCTCTAATATCTAGAATTTATAAAGAACATTAAAAAAAGAAAAAAATCAAACAGCCCCCTCACAAAATAGGGCATTGATCTCAAAAGAGAATTCACAGAGGAGGAAACACAAATGGCCAATTCTCACTTAAGAAATTGCTCATCATCCTTAATATCAGGGAAATGAAAATCAAAGCTAAAATGAGAGTCCACCTTACTGCAGTGAGAATGGCAATCATCAAAAAATCCAACAACGATAGTTGCTGGTGAGGATGTTGGGAAAAAGGAACCCTCATTCACTGCTGGTGGTATTGCAAATTCGTTCAACCATTATGGAAAAACGGTGTGGATACTCCTGAACAGAAAGGACATAGAGCTACCAATTTACCCAGCTATCCCTCTACTAGGCATCTACCCTCGAGATGGCACACTTCTGCACAGAGACATGTGCTCACCCATATTTATTGCAGGTCATTTTATAATAACAAAGAATTGGAACCAACCCAAATGCCCATGACTGGAAAAATGAATATCAAAGTTGTGGTACATTTACATTATGGGACTCTACTCAGCGGAAAGGAAAAATGGCATAATGAAATTTAAAGAAAAGTGGATAAACTTGGAGCATATCTTACTTAGTGAACTCACACAAGAAGTTTGCTTAAATTCTAAGCACACCTGATGGGGGAAATGAGAGACTATAAAAGAGGTGGAAGGAGTTGGGGGTGGGGGGACAGGAGTGTGGGGAGTGTCGCAGGACTTATACAATAATCTAAACAAATAATGAATTAAAATCATAAAATCCTTATTTCCATATAATAAGCTATCAAGGAAGAAGGGGCATCTTCTAGTAAGAGGGACCATGAATACAATGGGTGGAAGCCTTGCACCATGAAAAATTGACCATACCTGCAACTACCTGTCCCAGTCATTGGATCCTTCCCTCAATGATCTGTTCATCAAAGAGACCAACAAGGTCCCCAACACAAGACAGGATTCTGTCAAAGCTCTTTAGTACCCACCCTAGGCAAAAGGTAAGATCCTATTGCTGAAGGAACCGCAGAAAGTCATCAAATAACACTTAGAGACCTTGCGAGATGCAGAATGGTAACCAGACCCCAGATGGTAACGAGCTGGAAGGCACTACATAAGCTGCAAGGGGAAAGTGGTCAATGATATTTGGAGGAAGCAGAGACCACTGATATAAAAGGCAGACTATAGCCATGAGAAGGATGAACACACTTCCTTCTGGGAGAGGTCAATGAGCAAAGAAGTGATCACTTGTGCAATAGAGGTGCCAAAACCTGGGGGGGGGGGGTTGTAATAAACAGTTTTCAAATTGGCCAAGAAATCTACTTAGTGACAAAGAACTCTTAACTGGAATTGGGATCCAGGGCAATATCCTATAGGAACCAAAAACTTGGGCTACAAGGAAAAATTCCCATTTCCAGAGAACTACAGAGGCTAATCTCCATATAATTTTTCCAAATTAGCAATGTGTGTCTCATTTAACCTATACTGATCTCACTCTCCGATGGAGATTCTGTTTGTATTTTTCAGAATGCAATGAGAGAGCAGTGGTCAATCCAATACTACCCATGAGCCACAGGCTGATGGCTGACATCTGGGCAAGAGATGAACCACCCCAGGCCTATTGTGTAGGCCCCAAATTAAACCTTTGAGAGAGTGATGGGAGAAGCAAGAGACCTATCACCACAACCAATCAGTCAACCCAGGATAAGTCAAAAAGTTATACACCAAAGATTTCCAATAAAACCTAAAGCAGAAGTACAGAGACGCTTAAGATCTCAACAATAAAGCAGACTTAAAAGTCACCCACCATGACTCAGGAACAGAGTGGAAGAGGGGGCAAAAAGATTGTAAGAGCCATAGTGCAGGAGAATATCCAGAGACCTTGCCCCCCTCAGCAACAACACACAAATAGGGGACTCCTTTCCTAATCATAACCCCCTACCCCATGGATTGATCCAATACACCTACCGAGGAGTATACCCAGTGTATTGGGGATAGAAGGAAGAGGGAAATGGGGACACCAACATAATATTTGCTCATACAATATATGTAATATATCTAATTTTGGATACTAAAGGTATCAATAAAATTTTAGATAAACAGCATTAGTATAAAGCTTAATGAGATATTCATATACATATATATACAAACTCTCTCTATATATATTGAGTGAATATATATATATATATATATATATATATATATATATATATATATATATATATATATATATATATAATGTAATGTTACCTAGAAAGGCAGGCAGATATTAATACAATGACAGTGGAGATAAATAAAAAACTGAAATACAAAATGTTAAGTTAATAGAATATTAGAAATATTGTTGTAAATAATAGAAGCATCAACTTGAAAGGGGATTATAATATTTCTTTGGTATTTATAAACTTTTGAAATGATAATGGCATGTCATTAGCAATACTGTATAACATAAAGTTGAAAAATTAAGTTGTAATGGGAAATATTTTTGAAACTACATATTAATAATGTACATTAGGATCTATTTAAATATTCAAATAAGCAAAAAAGCGTTAAATATATTAAACTGATATTACACATTTACTTCTTTATAAACGAAGCCTCTCCATAAGAAGACTATGTCTTTATTCAAATAGTTTCAGAGAATGGAAAAGAGGGTGTTTCTTCTTTATCATTTTATGAGACTTATAAAATTCTAATGTACAAAGTTGATAAGCTCATACAAGTATTACATGAACTCTTGTGGGGAGAACCTGAAGAGCATTTGCTTTCCCAGGCAGGGCACTACACACCAATTAAAGGCTGATTATATTCAAGTTTACCTTAAACCAATGAGTTTATTGGACTTTATAACAGTGCATAGATGAGGTATTGCTTACAGGAATATGGAGATCCCAAAGTAGCTTCCTGGAAAGGACTAATATCAGCAGGGGTGTGTGGAGGAGAGTGAAAGGGAGTGGGAATGGGTGGGTGAGGGGGTGAGGGGTGGAATAAATCTTGACCTTGGGGCTGGAGAGATGGTTCAGCGGTTAAGGCACTTGCCTCCAGTGCCTAAGGCCCCGGGTTCAATTCCCCAGGACCCACATATGCCAGACCCACAAGGTGGTGACCCTGGTGTACTCTCTCTCTCTCTCTCTCTCTCTCTCTCTCTCTCTCTCTCTCTCTCTCTCTCTCTCTCTCTCTCTCTTTCTCTCTCTACTTGAAAATGAATAAATAAAATATTTTTAAAAATTAAAAAAAATCTTGACCTTGAAGAACAGCACTCTCCTTCAACAATCTTCATTCAAGCCATCTCATTTCAATTTGTCAGTGGTTCACCTTCAGAGTATCATGACCATTATTTCAAGGCAAAACAGATGACCAACCTTTAATGGTGGTAATCTATTTAACAATTGCAGCTTTAGTAAACTAAAATCAATCTCTGTGCCAGTTAACATTACATTTGTTTGAATTTTTCTTGTGATATCCCATACATTTTTCATATCTTTCTGTTCTATCTTCTGCCAAACTCACCAGTCCATTACTTTTAATTTTAGCCTTGATCAAATTCTCTAGGCACAGGCAGAAGAAACATAAGCCTTTCTACCTGTAGCCAGTTTGAAGTAAATTTTCTCTTTCTTCTTTTAAGGTCCATAAGCCAAGTCTTCTCAGGCCACAATTTTCTCTGAATTTATCTTTTTTTTTTCAAACAGTCACCAGAATATTCCAAAATGCTCTGCTTGCAGCAGTTCAAGGCTTCTTCAGTACAAAGCACAAAATCTTTCCACTGAACAAATGCCCAAACAGAAGCAGGGTAAGGGAGGAAGGGGCTTATTTCAGGCTTACAGAATCCAGGATAAATACAATCCATGGAGAAAGAAGCTGGTTCACTTCTATAGATCCATAGCAGAGAGACATCAACAAACAGTCAACAAACAAGAACCACCACTACTCACAACTGTCTCTAAACACAACTTAGGGATGAACTTAATATCCAGCCCAGTGATACCTCCTCCATCAGGATACTGGAAACTTAAGTAGGAAGCATAAATTTAATCAAATTTCCCTGAGGATATGAGGTACGTACATTCATATTCATATCACCACAACAGGCAAAGAAATATTTAGTGAAATTTTCACGTTATCTTAGCAATATCTAAACTTATCAAACCTATAAGCCAATCAGAATTGTCTTCTTTTTAGAATCTTTTTATGGAAAATCTTTCCTTCCTTCCTCCCTCCCTCCCTCCCTCCTTTTCTCCCTCCCCCGTCTCTCTCTGTATGTATGTATTATACAAATACGGACAAAGCTAATTTGTACTAGACAGAAAGAGAAATAATGAAATGAACCAATTAATTAAAGCTACTCAAAAGGATCTTGAGGGTGTAAGACCCCAGACCCAAAAGAAGACCCTCACCACAACCTCCCATGCAATTGCAAAAGGTTTTATTAAAAAAGAATCAGGCATGCCAGGGCTCAATGTGTGTCCTTGTGCAGCACAGAGGCAAAAGAAGCTCCGAATAGATTTTGAACAAAGCTTTTAAACAGTAGAACAAACAAGTTTTATCAGGAAGTTACAGGCAAGCATTCATTTGCACATTTTTATTGTAATCAGTCAGGACATTCTTAGCTTTTACCAAGGATGCAAGATTACAGGAACCAGACACAAGGTTACAGGAACTGGGGCTGGAAGCTTAAGCTAACATTTTCAGGAAGAACTCTTAACTCTTTCTCTACTAGGGTCTTTTAATTTCATTCTAACATTCCCTCCTTCTCCTTTGGGTCATCTCTAATCCTAGAGATCATCTTCTGTCCTACTGATGGTGGTATATTGCTGTCTAATTACCATTAGCTTAATTTCCCCCATTTGCTTTCTTAGAAAAGCGAGTCCTTTATTTATCATACAGGGTCCTATTGTGACTACCATGAGCAGTGCTAAAAGTGGCCCTAGCAAAGGTAAAAGGTAAGGCAATAGTCCATGGAAGC